>DWPV01003872.1:0-14491 GCA_018251915.1 Urbanus proteus proteus
ACACTGCTGTTATAAGGCAGAAATAGGTGTGGCGGTGGTGCCGCCGGAGTCGAACTACATAGAGTTCTACCACCTTTTGGTGTGATATATCTTTGCAATATTGATATATCAAAGAATGATTGGAATCCAAGTGGATGTTGGTTACAAATGCTTTATTCTTCATGACAACTAAGCAAGAAAACTTTTTGTGAATGTGTTGTCTTAGTAACCAAAGATACATATGAATAATGCTTAGAGTTAGTGTTCTAAGAACACTTAAAATATTCTAAATTATTAAAATCTTAGTTTAGCATTTACATTCCAACTGAAAAATCTATTCTAATGTCATGATTATATTTGATTGTTTACAGATCATTTGATTTCGAGATTGAACTGAAATCGGGCAGTGTCCACACTTTCAGCAGTATAGAAAAAGGCGAATACGCCAAATTGTTTGATTACATTACCTCTAAGAAACTCCATGTGAAGAATACTGGCAAGAATGTAAGTATTTTTTTAATATCAATATATTATACATATGTTTTTGTAAGCTGGGAACTATTACATAGGGATTAGGAATTTATATAGGGAATACTATTAAATAGGGAAAAGGTTTGCAAAAAGTTTAATATGTTGTTCAATATAAAACTTTGGGGAAATTCAATTGTACATGTTATAATTTTGTTTTCATATGTTTGTTCATTTGGTACAAATAATGGTATGTAAAAAGTTACCAAAAACAAAATGAAAAATATGTGTTAAGAAGATTATCAATTGGCAATCATAAGTGAGAATATAACCATATTATCATAGCCTTAGTTCGTATTGAAATGATGTCCCTACTACCACTTGCAGGACAAGGCGCTGTACGACGACGACTTCGGCGACTCGGACACGGAGAAGGAGCCGGACGCGTACCTGGAGCGCGTGAAGGCGGAGGCCAAGGAGCGGGACAGCGACGACAGCGACGGCTCCGACGAGAGCACCGACGAGGACTTCAACCCCGACAAGGCCAAGGAGAGCGACGTCGCCGAGGAGTCAGTACATTATGTTGCTACCTACATTTAGAGTGTCACAGAAACTGGTGGAATCTTTTAGGCTAAGGGGCTTAAAGACTTACAAGGGGCAAAGTGATGACCCGCGTGGTGAAATACCATACCAGTCTGATGTGCTATGGTCCCGGGTTCGATTCCTGGCCAAACAGATATCTATTTCGAATGATGAGTTTAGATTTCTGTTCTGGGCCTGGGTGTTTGTATATTCGTGTATGTGTGTCCGTGGCACCCACGACACAGGAAAAATTCCTATTGTGGGGCTATGAGTGTAGAAAGCGTTTTTTCAGTGATTGTTAAACCAGCACATGTGAATATCAGAAAATATTGGCTAGTCTCAATCAGGAGAATATACTTTACATTTACATATTTAAACTCAACTCATGAGGCCTCATGATTCAACACTTTGAAACATTTTAAGAGTTAGTTATGGCTGAGACAAAATTCGTACCTGGCTTGCTGAATATTAAGAACATCGCTAATTTAACTAAATTTTCTTTAGATACGATACAAACCCATCGTCGTCGGAAGACTCGGACGCGTCAGGTGCCTCCGGGGACAGCAAGAAGGAGAAAAAGAAGGAAAAGAAACCGAAGAAGGCTATCACTGTTGTAAGTAACTTTGTAACTCAATTGCATACCCAATTATCTGACAGGATTCATAAATGTCTATTTATAGTAAATATTTTTTGTTTGTATATGTTTGTATATTTTATTATAATTATGAAACAACTCAGTTTTCAGATCAATACAATTTATTGCACACGCCAAACATTTCGTATGTTACAACAACAATTGTCCATTTTGTTATTCCATCGTCTTGGTAACCTTCTTTCTCAATTATTCTTGTTGCCTCAGGTTACCGTCTCAATTCTTCTCTGCCTTTCTCTCTCGCTCTCCATCTCACATCAATTGACGTTGCTTAACGTCATACTGATTAAGGGCAGTAGGCTCAGCGGAAAGCTTCAAATTTGGCTGGCATATAAACGCATCGTTACAAATATATACATTTTTTTTCTTTTGTAAAGTGCTTTTAATTTCTTGCATTTTAGCCGGACCAGCCACGCAAACGCAAAGAGAAGACGAAGAAACGCGAGAAGGACGTGAACGCGCCGAAGCGGTCGTCCACCGCGTTCATGCTGTGGCTCAACGAGAACCGCAAGAAGATCATGGAGGAGAACCCCGGCATCAAGATCACGGAGATCGCCAAGAAGGGCGGCGAGCTGTGGCGCGATCTCAAGGACAAGTCTGTACGTACTAACTCATGTTACTCTCGACACAGCAAGTAGGTTACCTCCTTGTATCATAAAGAGAACCCCGGCATAAACATCACGGACGTCGCCAAGTAGGTTGGTGAGCTCTGCTGCGACCTCAAGGATAATTCCGTACATACTACCCTATGATGGGGGACAGTGAGTGTGAAAAGCGTTATATCTATTATACATACCATATACAAATGCCATACGTGCAAGGTTAATTAATCATCACAAAGTCTTAACCACTAAAGTTGGATCATAAAATTTGGACAACAGTTTCGTTTTTAGTCCTCTCTAAATTTCCACCCATTGACCATTGACAAAACAAATTTGACATAAAAATACACTAACTTTATTGTTATCATTATCATTTCAAGAGCGCTACTGTAAATTTTAAAATAAGAACTAACCGTATAATGTTATATTGCGCACAAACACACCCTAATATTACCTTCCATTAATCCTTATTGAACCAGGAATGGGAAGAGAAAGCAGCGAAAGCGAAAGAAGAATACAACCAAGCAATGAAAAAGTATAAGGAGTCCGGCGCGGCGGACGAGTTCAAGCAAAAGAAGAAGATTGCTGAGAAAGAGCGGAAAGCTGCTGAGAAGAAGAGTAAACCCCCTGCGAAGAAGGCTAAGCCGACAACTACCGGGCCAAGCCCCGGGAAGTTCACTAGCAAGGAGTTTATCGAAGACGATGATAGCTCCTCCGACTCAGACAAGGAGAAAGAGAAGAAGCCAGAGAAGAAACCGTCTAAAGAAGCTAAGGAGGTGAGTTAATATGCGAACGGACAAAAGTGATTTCTATCTTTTTTAAATTGATAAATTGAAGTCAAACAAATATAAAGTTCATTCTGTAAGTGACTTCTGCCTATTGAGACTTAAACAATCCCTTCTTGGATTAGAGGCTTACGTGTTATAGGCCAAACATGCATTGTTACCTCCGACGGTATAAAGTTAATACTCTGACTTCATCCTTGACTTACTGATGTATGCTGTTAAATGTTCCTATTTAATAGATGACATTGGCTTTACATGATATGACAATATAAAATTTATATTTTATGATATTAAATAAATTAAGTAAATCATATTTAAAACCATACATATGAATTGTTATGTACTCTCATCAGCTAGATACGTGCATCATCTTCAATGTGTGTGGTATTACTTGAGTTCCGTTCTATTTCTTAAGAAGCCTTATTATTAACAGAGCAAGGAGTCCAAGAAAGAGAAAGCGAAGAGTTCATCATCAGAAGCGGAGGCGTCGTCAGGCTCCGCGGACGAGAGCGGGAGCGGAAGCGGGAGCGATTAGTTGTACGATAGTCGTAGGATTATGTTAGCTTACATAAGCTGATCGTTCATTGGCTTCTATCACTTGAGCTTTTTGTTCTATCAGTAGATTTAGCGATTAAAGCCGCGTATCTTAGACATTGAATATTACAGAGGTGTCTCGTGTTAGACGAAGCAGTATTCTTCTTTATCATCTGTAATTATTTATAGATACCGTAACTGTATTGTAAAAGATGGGCTGGACCTGTCAAAATATTGTAATGAAAAATATGGTTTAACTGCCATGGCAAGTTTGATATCTGTAGAAGGAAATTACCCCGTAATGCGACTAAGGTGGTATCTTAACAGTTAATTTACCTCTATTTAGTAGTAGGTGCATCTTTACAGATGTATGGACATTAAAATGTTGCCATATCTATACAAATAA
Source organism: Urbanus proteus proteus (assembly GCA_018251915.1). Taxonomy (NCBI): domain Eukaryota; kingdom Metazoa; phylum Arthropoda; class Insecta; order Lepidoptera; family Hesperiidae; genus Urbanus; species Urbanus proteus. Next base: position 4,009 of record DWPV01003872.1, read on the forward strand.
ATAAAATTGAAAACATGTAATATTTGTCCATGACTCAAGCAACAAATTCAACTGCTGAGCAGTAGCGAGTAGCTTAATCAATTGTCGCTCAGACAATAGAAGCCAATGTGTGGTCAGTTTTAGTTGTACTATAAATATAGGTTAATGGTAACTTACTTTATGAATGTATAAGATACTATTAAGTTTTGAGAATGTCTCTTGCACTTAGCGCCAAACTTTGGTAATGTTAAATGGTCAACATTTCAATTTAATATGACATACCTATCCTTTTACTGCGATCGCAACACTCGTCCTGTACTAATTTATTTTGGCAAAAAATAACCCCCTTGTTATTATTATTATACCACCCGAGGATTTCTTCAAAGATTAAACTCTACAAAATAGTGATTAATGACAGTATAAAGAAAAGGGTTTCTTTTGAAAATTCAATTTATGTTACTCTGTATAATCTTAAAGATGTAATTTGTAATGTAGAAATCATTTGAATTTATTCTACTTAATATATATTGTATGATCGACCTTGGATAAGAGTGTAAACGGGACCTTAGATAATGAATGTTATGTTTAATAATTGCACTTTAAAATGTGTTTTGTACATGTTGTTTCATGGAATAATATTTATCCACAAAAATAATCAGTGATCGTATAATAAGATTTTATACTGTAAGTTTGAATAAAATGTTATTAATAAATAACTGTAGTGGTACTCGCGAAACCAATACTTCCAATATGAATTTCAATCCAATTTGTCATGGATAACGTTATTTTCTACTCATAAAATTAGTTGAAAATACGCTTAGATTGACCATTAATAGCATTTCAACCCGTATTAGTGAGCGGTATGATCAAATGTTTTAATAAAGTTTAAATAAAACTTTACTTGACTTCGATTACAAAATTTATTTTGGTTCGCCCATTATCCGCCCAATTTTGAACTCAATTGGCTAGCGTCCACCCAATTCCTATCTCAATCGTGCGAAATTGGTTTCGTGAGTACCACTGCTGTTCGCCGAATCTAATATTACCTGTTTATATTATTTTCCATAATTCGTATTTTGGTTGTTTATTAAAATATAAGTATGAAAAAGAACATTAAGTGTTATTATTTACACCTGAGCAATATCGAAAGATGTGTCTTTGTTATGGTAGAAATATTTTAATATATTTATGACATAATTAAATATTTTCTAGTACTATACTTATAGTGTAGTAGCAGACTTACAGTACAAAAAAACTGTTACATACCTACGGCGTACAAACTTGCTTTGGAAGCTTTTAACTTAAACCATGGCTGTCCATACCAAAAATGATCGCGGTCTCATACAAAAAATGTTATAGACTGAATGGCCACAGAAACATTACGTGATTTTTTGCCGCCCTTCATAAGAATAGGTCCGTTGAAAAAAAAAGGTCGATAAGAATAATTCGTCTAGAGTCGCATAAACGTTAGCTGCAATGGGGCCTACCGGCCGTGCTTTCCATCTTCCGACTAACATATTAAGTCACCTGATATACATAACTATTATAAACTAAAGCCTAGCGAATACTATAGCAAGCCGCATTGCGAAACTAAAATCCGCCTATATCGACTATATCTCTTTAGTACATTACATATGAACGATCGCTCACTAAGTTTTGCTTGACGTTGCCGTACGGCTCACCTATAGTAAGCGATGGTTAATACAAAATGTACTAAAGTTACATGTACTAATGTGCGCCAAGCTTAACAGTGTAAAGTGAAAGTGAAAAATCTAATGACGCGCTTTCACTCTAATAACATTCGGTTCACTTTAATAATGTTAAATGTATTTTCTTTAAAACTGTAGATTAGATAATAGATAACTATTTTGACCATATCAGATTCAATGAGAATAACAAATCTTGGCAAAATGTTATACCTACTTAAATTAATGTGTATTTATCACTGCAAAGTCTGCAAATTCGCACTTGATCAGCGCCATGGACTATACTGACTATAGGCATCGCCAGGGGAAGGGACATCTGCCCCCCCTATAGATTAAAAAAAACTGCCTACGTATTCGATTTCTACAGTTTCTCTCTCTCTCTCCTTAAATGCTAAAAATGAATAAACCACCGCTTCAAACTGGCCAAGGACTGGACTAGAGGTGTGAGGACATTAATGGGCTGATGAACCTATGTTTACTAATCCCTGAAAATGTAAAGTTTAAATTAAGCTATAGCTTCAACTAATCTTAGGTTAGTTATATCTATCCTAGCTGTGTATGTAGTAATATTTATAAAAGAGTTTCACAGTTTGTTATTATGTTTTTTATTTATTATTCTCATTATTCAATATACCAAGAAAGTATAGGTATAGTAGGTGCTAATATGAACAGAATAAAATAGCTGCCAGGCCATCTTTTACAAAGATGAAAGGTGCTAGCAATTAATCGCAATACATTCATATTCTAATAATGTAACGCGCAAAAAAGCTCTTTTGTTTATTCAATTCCGATTAAATTCGTTCTCACGTACTATAAAGTGCAATAGGTAGATGCACTATTGTTCGTAGTTTCGCACCCAAGCCACCCGAACTATAAAAGGGCGCCAAGCCAACCGCTCTCCCTTTTTTCTTTCTACGAAGCCGAAGGGCTCTTTCGCCGCGAAAGAGTAACAATAGTCCTAAGTATTATTAGTAGGAAACACATTGAATGCATCTCGACGCAACGGTTGTCTTAATTTTTTTTGCTTTTCCCATAACGGAAACTATTAAAGGGAGTTTAAAGAATTGTCTGTTTGCCATTGCGTAAAATATTACAAGGAACCTTTATTATTTAGTAATTTAGTATACCTACCTACTCAAGCAATTCATCAAAAAGGTAATATTTTTATGGATTAAAAAAGTAGGTACCTAGTTACGTAGGTAAGAACGAGGTAGCACACCTAAGTATGTTTAATTCAATTACAATTAATGAGTGGCAGTGATTTATTACTTACATATCAGGTGCACCTGCAATTTTCTTTTATTCTTAGAACATACGACGACGCGCATAGCGAAGTGGTCACGATACCGGTCTGACTTCAAATACTTCCGGGATCGAGTCTCGGCGGTATACGGTATACCAATATCTAATGATTCTAAAATATCTAAACGATTAACTTTGATTATCTTTCTGGAAATGGCTATTAGGACTGGTTGTATCTATACGAATAGGTACAAAAATTGTCATTAAATAGGTACACACATAAATACATCACTAATAAAATACATAATAATATGTAGCGACTACCTATAGTACAGCAATCAAGAGTAATCTCGTGCTTGATAGCGCGCACATTGCAATAATCGGATAAATGAATGATAAAAACGGTCAATTTAATGTTTACCATCATTAGGAAAATAACTAAAACCATTAAAACTAATTAATATATGTATGCACATGTTAATAATCTTAAATAACAAGGTTATACTTAACTTACTTGGATACACGTAGATAAAAGTTTTCTCATGCTTAAAATATTTATTACGAACTAACTACAAACCTATCTAAGTTGTATTTAACAGGTATCAACTACTTTTCCGTTTGTTTTACCTTTGTCCGTTTGATTCCGTTTGCTAGCATAACTGTCTCTTTATAGCTCGAGGAGTATGAAGCATGCACAAACAGCATTGTCATATAAAGAGATGCTGCCGCAAGTTTTTGTTGCCCAAAGTCGCTTTGGAAAAATGTAGCAATTATTTTGTGGCATCAAAAGCAATCAGCAAGTCATAAAAGCAACTTGGTATCTAGCAGGTTCTTGGATTAACTTTACCATGATTGCATACTATGCATGATAGGAATATACGATAATACGTATCTTAGCATCACACAGATTGGTCCAATCAGACGTGTGGAACCTATGAATGCTGAGATATCATGTAGACGTAGAATACCTTATGTGTATATTATGTAACTTATAATCTTAGGTACTTGTAAACTAAAATTTTCTTTATGAAAATTATTTTAATCCAATCATTATGTTCTTATATGGTTTTCAAATAATATCAAAAATAAACTAATAAGACAGGTAGGAAAGTTAAGAAAATCCGGTACCTCACAGCACCTACCTTATTTTCTATGTTGAGACAAAACATCAAATTATCCACAATAATAGTAAAGTAATCCAATAAGAAAACAATTTTAAATGGGAAAAAACTCTACATAGGGAGAAACTAACAAGTAAATCTTAAGAATGTGTTGGTATTCTATAAAAAGATAATCAAACTTATACTTGTGGTAGAACCCTTCGTGACTTGATTCCAGAGCCACCATCGCTACCCCTGCAGGTTGTTGTTCCGGTTTGAAGTGTGTATTAAGAAAGATGAAAGACCCCTACATATAAGAGGCATATTAACTTAGTCCTCAGAGGTAGAGTAATGCGATGCATTTTCGTTTACTTCTGCGACTTTACGAATAAAGTAGCGGATTTAGACATATTCCACCAGTAGGTTATTGAAATTTATCCGCCCCACATACGTCTGTAGGATACATTTATGCAGGCCACACAGACGACTGCGTAATCAGAAATTCACAAGTTAGCAAGAATTGATCGTCAAGTCAAAATAGTCTCCAAAATTTGACCAAAAAGGTCGTCCAAGATAAATCTGTCGCCTCTTGGACCCCTAGGCTCCAGTCTATTCAGCTCAGTGGTAAATCCGCTTTTGAATATACCTCTGGGTTAAGCCTCTGGGTTTAAACTAATTGTATCGTTAAGCTGTAGCGTGTTAAATAAATCAAAAACCAACCAATAAGTATGAATTGAACTTCTCAACAACCTAACTCTACAACTCGTCTCTAGTACCTATTTAAAGAACAATGAAGAAATTGAAGAATGATGATTATAGTGAGGTTGAATGATTTGATCTATGATTACATACTAATTAAAGGATTTGATGATGAATGAATGATAATTATTAAATAAATTAATAAATAAAATTTAGGTAGGTATGTGTACCCTATAAGTGTATTATCTAAATCAGCGGTCGGCAACTTTTTAGGAGGCAAGGGCCACAAGGAGACAAAATCAACTAAAGACGGGCCACACTTGTGATATTAACCTTAGAAGTCCAATACCATATCGTTCGTTCATACATTTATTTTGATACTTATAACTTATTTAGAAAACATTCACGGGCCGCAAGTAAGACGTCGGCGGGCCGCATGCGGCCCGCGGGCCGCGGGTTGCCGACCGCTGATCTAAATGGGTAGGTCCCTATGTAAAAGAATTATACACTTAACTAAATACATACATAATACCTATATTATTATATTGTCTGAGTTTTCTAGAAAGTCAAAAAAGTTATGTAGAAAGTAGTTGTAAAAAGTTTTTTTGGAACCAAGAGGTACAAGCGATAGGTACCTACCTATCGCCACCTATTGCAATAATTTTTTATAGCAATAGGTAAACCTACATGATTACTTCCGAGCTTTTAGCATTTGGTAAGGAAATGCAGTAAGTAAATTAAATTTTTCAGTAATGCATAAAGATAATAGCACCACATAATATCTCAATGGTTAAATGCATTGCATTCTATTCATCTACCTGTAAATAGGTACCAATCAAAGGTACCAATGAAACATATCTCTAACATCATAGACATAGAAATGAAAAATGTAAAAAATAGATACCTAATTCAGTAAAGGTTTGAGACGCTATGTACCTACAAAAGTATAATATCTCAAAGAAAAGAAGCAGGATAGCTATGAATGACTGACTGTTCAACAGAGTAGTTAATGATTACAGTGAGGTGTAAATCTTGATGGTGGGTTAGTGGGCAATCATAACAACCTAAGGGCTTGCTGATTGTACAATAAAAGTACCTATAATGTTGATATTTGCTGAAATGGCTAAATTGTTATCTATCTCTCTTTTAGTTAATTCACTAATGATAAAGGTGAACTAATGTGTTGTACAAATGTTTGGTACATTCCTAAATTGTTTAACTAAAAACGTTTGTTAGAAATGTATTTTATTTCAAGAACCTTAAGCACTACACCCTTATCAGTGTAGAAATAAAAACTATTTCTCAAGATGCCTTGAAATATCAAATCGTAAACAAACGCTATGTTTTATTGGCGTCCCTTTCACGCTGACGTTTGCCGCGCTTTTTATGTTTTCGAAATAAACGTTGGCGGCATTTAAAATAAGGCGCGAGGTTATTTCGTCGGCGTCTGGTAAGGGAAACCTAAAGAGGACCGAGTCGTTTTTTGACGTACTTCTTATATAAATGTTAAAGAAAAGTGAACCAAAAATATTCTATAATGTATATTCCCTGTTAGCTCATTGATATTTTCTTATTCTAATGCTTTTTTCTTTCAATTTCAAGCAAAATAATTTTTAGGAGAAAATGTACGGAGAAATAATCGCATATCAAAAATATGTCTTATTTCAGTGCAATAAAGCTTACTTTGGTATAGCTTTACTTAAATTTACGTCACGGATATACGTAGTACACGATGCTTCAATAGTGGCATGCAGTTGGCACCAATGAAATTATCGGCCAATCACGTTCGAGATAGATGGCGCTTTGGTGCCGACGCGAAACGACCCCAAGCTAGCTTGCTCTGGGAACATTGCTTCGAGCTCCATACATTTTCTTCTGGTTCTCTACGTCTGCAGTTTGGTTGTGTACCAGTTCAAAAAATATTTCAAAATTTTTGCTATCAGGTGAGTCTAATAATTTTTCTAACTTAAGTGTAGTGTTTTATTAAGTATATTTGTGTTTGTTATCGCGTATTTCGTAAAAATATGTTTGATTCCACGTTGGAATTCTGAGTCAAACATGGCTATAGTCGTCGTCGTACTTTCCTTAGTAAGCGTGGGTATGGAGAAGGACGCCCTATTTTAAATAATTAATTTCTCGGATCTTTTCCATTGAAGGACTGAAACAGTTCTTCTACAACTTATAGCTGGTTAGTTTAGTGATTATTTAGTAATTATGTCACCTACGGTTATTGCGTATTTTCTACACAATACGTGAAAACAAAATGGCTCGTTCGACCCAAGCATAGGCCAGTGAACTCGTTATATGAGGCGATAACTATTTTCGTTGAATATATTGTTATTTAAAGCTAGATTTTATTGCATTTTAACCGGATTATTATAATATTGATTTCGCGTTATCTAATTATTGTTCCACTGGCCCGTAAATAAGTTTCCCGCCAAAACGCGTCCTATTTGAGGCATATATGAGGTGGAAAGGCACGTTAGCACTCTCGTTCGCGTCGAGCGTGGCCCGGATAACCTGTTGATAAGTTTTATTGGCTTATTTTATGTTAAATTACGAATATTTTCAGGAAAAAAGTTAAAATGACGGACAAGCCGAAGCGTCCTATGTCAGCCTACATGCTGTGGCTCAACAGTGCTCGAGAACAAATCAAATCCGAAAATCCCGGTTTGAAAGTCACCGAAATCGCCAAAAAGGGTGGTGAAATATGGAGAGGCATGAAAGACAAAAGCGTAAGCATATATTTTCTACTTAATTGGATAAATTGTCTTTGTTTCATTTTACCTCGTGTTCTCTATCTAATTAATTACGTTTGTCTACAGGTTTGGGAAGAAAAGGCGGCAAAAGCCAAAGAACAGTACACAAAGGACCTGGAGTCATATAATGCGAATGGAGGCGGCGGCGAGGGTGGTGGTAAGAAGGCACAGAAGAGGGGAAAGAAGGGCAAGAAAGCGGCGCCTGCTGTGAGTAGTCATACTTTTTTAAACAATATTTCCTTGAAGTCCCAATCATCCATATGGTTGATTGAAAATTAACTTGTGTAAATGTTTACTTATGAATAAATTTGTTATAGAAGTCCAAGAAGAAGAAGGAGGAGTCTGAGGAGGAAGAGGGCGAGGAAGAGGAAGAAGAAAGCGATTGATCTCCCAATCTCAAAGGCATTTCTGTTCATATTGAATAATTTACTCGGACTTAATTTATTTCAAAGTAAAACGGGACTGACTTTCCAAAGTCTGTATGGCATATTCTCTAATTTTTTTTTATTCAAGTATGTATTGCAGAGATTTAAAGATTTTAATGATTTTGCACTCGATGTATAATATTTGGGTCGACATGAATGAAATTGTTGATTATTTGACAGGTGTTATTTACTACTTAATTACATTATTGTAGTATTGAATAGTAATAGGTGTATTGTAAGTGAAGTGCAGAATTTGGAAAGTTTCACCACAGGCTAGGGTCTAGATTACTAAGCCTCAAAAAAAAATTATATTAAGTGTTAGCATGTATACACTGGGGAATTGTACAGTTAGCCCTCCCTCGTTTAAGTTCGCTGTGACTACTGGATGCGCACCTTTTGAGACGTACCTCAAATGTTTTATCAAAACTTTATGTCTGGAAATATACCTGGTTGCAGTAAAAGCTGGGCTTTGCACTAATATGCCATAGTATAATTTACATTGTAAACAATAAGATTTTCTTACTTGTACCTTTACTCATAGACATAATAGTTTTGGTCGAACTATACCAAGATGTAAAATTGGAGATGATTTCATGAAAGATGGCTTATTATATTAATTAAACCTACCTCTTTTCATTGTAAATTTCAATGCTAATAATGAACCAAACCTTAAGCTAAGAGTGAACAGTGCAGGACTAAGTCTGTACTGAGCAATTAAATAATTTAGGAAATTGAAGTGTATGTTGTATTTTTAGTTAGTTAATAGGTAGGTTTGCAATGTGATTAGTCTCTCAAATTTTACATTTGTGTTATTTTGTAAATGAGATAGCATTCCTCATGTCAATACGGATTTTACATGTTCAATAAAGTAATTTCATATAAAATTTATTTTTCTATTAGTCTTTTTATTTTATACCCCCTTTATTTTTACTAATATAAATTTCAAAATATTGTCCAATTCAATACAAATAAATATACAAAATCAATTTTAACGTTAGTTTTCTTCCATAATATAATTATTTGTCATTATGATTAGAAACATCTATCCCTAATTACAGTACTTACATACCAGATATTGGGGGCATCTTTTCGAGTGATTAGTAGGTATTGTAATAATTCGTTTAGATAAATTATGTCGCCTAATTTATGCTGTCCTCATATTTTTTTTGAAATTGACATGAATTCGGTACGAGTTGTAAAGGTACCTACTAGGTTCTTAAATAAAACTTCTGAGAAAATGAGGTTATAATCCATAATAGGTGGGGCGGAAGCCATTGATCAAATTGATTCGAGTGAATATTATATCATCCAAATCTGACAAAATATGCTAAATGTGTAGATTATGTCGCATAAAACGCAAATTGATTGCTTGAGATGATTTTTAGATTGGCTTTGGCGCATGCAATAAGTTCGACAAGCTCTTAGATATAAATGTACTCTCTGTAGTCTCTGTGGCTTTTAGTACTTTTTTTGTTGAGTTATCAGTTATGGTGTCTGAGGGTACAGATAATGCTAAAGGTGGGTAATGCAATACAGATAGTTAACTTGTGATTAACAGTTTAAAAGTTGCACTTATTAAATTAATAACATAAATCGATTTGAGATATTCTGTTATGAGGATAATAAAATTAATCAAAGTCCGATTGTATTAGATTGCTAAATTGATAGTCTATTGAAAATATAATAAATATCGATATTCCTTATCTTGTATATCGACAGTGTCAATGTTATAGATGTTATCGATAGTTTGGACACAGTAATCATCACCGGCGTGTCCGGTATCTTAATTTTAGTCTATCGATATTTATTTACCATTTATATTTACAGTCAGTCTGGGTAACTTAAGCCTTCAATATAACATTAGCCCAAAAATACAATTGCGTTTTTAATTTATTTTTTGCCATCATTTTAGTTTATTTGAAACAAAATTTATAAAAAACGTACAGTCCTAGTTTTGACAATGATATACGTGCGCAAAACAATTTATATCTGATAATTTGATAGCGTTATTGTATCTTTTCGACTGAGAGTCCTAAATTCCAGGTGCATAAAATAGTGTAACTGTTATTCGCGTATTGCAGTGATATAACTAAAAATGTAAAATTATGTAAATGAATCAGAATAACTTTCGCCTAACTTAGCTCAACTTTGGCTAACTTAGCTCAACTTATTGTGAAAGTGTGAAAACTGGTTTACAAATTTTAGATTCAACTTTTTACTAGCATTTAACTAAAATATCAACATATATATTTTGGTACATTAAAAAAATCGAAATCAAATTATCCGACGTACAAAACTACTTTATGCAAAAGGCTAAAAAGGGCCGTATGCAGTGGCGGATTTGCCCTAAGGCACAGTAGGCCCGGGCCTAGGGCGGCCAGATTTAGGGGCGGCCAATCATGACAAAAAATTCACTTATTGTAAAAAGTAACTCAAAGTACCTAAATATTAAAAGAAATACGGCCACGTATATTATGGTAGCACTGCACCGCATCGTAGGTATTAGTAACAATAATATTACTAAATGATTTTCGTACAATTTATGTATAAAACATAGATATGTACATATTGTA
>DWPV01003873.1:0-14488 GCA_018251915.1 Urbanus proteus proteus
TAGCGCGCGCTCCACGCGCATGCGCACGCCGTCGCGGGACAGCGGGATGACTTTCATGTTTAAATATGTATTCTTTTCGACTTTTTAAACGCGGGTGAAACCGCGTGGTTCAACTAGTCAGAAATATGTTACTATGGATAAACTTCAATGTATCTTGTTTATTGAGGACCCCTAAGCAACTAGTTACGGCCGCGATAGGACATACGTGGTTGAACGCAACGAGATGAGCAGAAATAGTGCATTTGGAAGGATCGTTGTGTACTGCAAGCGAGGATTATTCTATTACTTGCTTACTTTTTGTACACTTACCTTATGTCTCAGGCATCCACCCTTCTTTAGACCAAACAGCGATAGTGTTCGAGTTGTTCAGTCAAGACAAACAAATCATGAGTTGATCTCAGATAAATTTATTTATCTGAGGAGTTAATTGAGAATTTTCGTTTGTTGTTTTGAAATGTTATTTATAACGGAGTAAATGAGTCAAAATTTTCGTTGTTACTTTGTTGAAGGAGATGTAAGGAAAAGATAATTTGTAGTGGTTTTAACTTAGACCTTAGGGCTAAAAGTAAAACGCTAAGTAAAGCTAAGGTAAAACGCATAACCATTTTATTTGAGGTCTATTAGAGAACGTAAGAGCATAAGCACGATTGCCTTTACGAAAAGTTTATGAGCCACTTTTAATCAAATTAGAATATAGCTTTACTATATTATTATCATATCTTACGTTGTATTAACGCCCTAACATAGATGATACCAATGTTTACAAATAAGGCATCTCCACCGCAAGTTCATTGAACCGTATATTTTTTCTCCGCCATTTTTTATTTCATCTCCGCCGTTGCAACACGTTGACACAATGCGTCCATTAATTTAATAAATACTTTGGATTCCTTCAATTATAATCAATAATGGTATTTTTTCTTGACTTATTTAGAGCCGGTAAGTCATCGGCGCTACTTTGCTATGAGCTTTTTGAATTAATTTAAGTACTAGTTTGTTTCGTACTAGCTCTGACCCGTGGTTGCGCTCGCGGTTTAAAATGTAACTATCTTTAACCTAATAATTTTTGATACAGTAGATGAATTTCAATAAAGTAAAGACTATTTTTTATATGATCGAAGTAGCAAACGAGCATGCAGTCCACCTGATCGTAAGTGGTCACAGTGGAATAAGAGCATTTGAAATCAACCCCATATAAGATCAAGATCCCTACGTGAGGTTGACTTCAGATTCGTTGCTGCCCTGAGGACTGATTTGGAACGTCTCGGATAAGTATGTCTCCCTTACCACACCCTTCATACCAGAACACAGCAGTGCTTAACACGGCTGTTATTAGGCAGAAATAGGTGGCGGTGGTGCCACCGGAGTCATACATAAAGTTCTACCACCTTTAATGTTATGGACCACCTTAGATATGGACAGTACAAATATTTTCAATACTTTTAATAAAATTCAGTAATTTTAGTTCATTGTAGCTAATTTCAGACAACAAAAACAGACAAAAGTCTAAAAAATATGGACATTTCTATTATTTTAGGTACCATCTTACTTTAAGCGATTAAATATATACGTACAAACATATAGAATTTTCATTTTTATTATATGCATGGATTGCATGAATAATGATAGGACTGTATGAATATTCTTAAAACTAGTAATTATTTATTGGTAATTGTTTTGCGAGTGATTGCCGAGTAATTGACTGCATTATATTATCTATCCAATTATTATCATCGCCGCATCAATTCAATTTTAGCAAATTTAATTATTGAATTAATTTTGGTAGACCTCACACATCCTAATTGCTTGTCTCTTATGAGTCTTTCCTATGTCTTCTTACTCGCAGGCGTGTAGGTTATTTTTTGTTTGCCATTAAGGCAAGTGATAATTATTTTCTACTAGTTGGTTCACGCGGTTTCACTCGCGTTTAACAAGTAAAAAGGAATACATATTTAAACATTACTGAAATCCCGCCCTCCCGCAAGCGCGTGCAGCGTGCGCTAATGTTTTTTTTTTTCAAAAATTAAAGTAGCCTACGTTACGCCTTAGACCTTCGGCTATCTTCCAGTGAAAATCCCGTCGAAATCGGTCCAACCATTTGGCAGATTACCTGAGCCAAACAGACAGAATTTTTTTTTAATCGAATTACAGTAAAAAAATGTTATTTTGAAATCACAAACAGACACTTCAATTTTATTTATTTGAATGGATCAATGCAGATAACTTCAAAAAATCAGAGGTGCCTAGGATTCGAACCTCGGATCGAGAGAGTATTATCTAGTAATTATTACAAGTCGTAACTAGCCACCCACGCTCCCACTAAGAGACTCGTCACAGTCTTAGTAGTAAGAGTCTATTTTCTTACCTAATCAATCATTAAGCACTAGTGGTAGCAAAGGCAGGACTCTATGTAGTTCGACTCCGGCGGCATCACCGTCACACCTATTTCTGCCTTATAACCAGTGTTAAGCAATGCTGTGTTCTGGTCTGAAGGCTGTGATAAGGGAGACTTATCCGTGGCGTTCCAACTCAGTCCTCAGATAACAACGCAACTGTGGTCAACCTCAGGTAGGACCTTGATCTTCTCTGGGGTTGATTACAGATGTCCGTGGGCGGCAGTGGCCACTTACCATCAGGTGGACTGCTCGTTTGCTACTTCGGTCATATATAAAAAATACAAAAAGTGTTGTAGAATAGTAAATGCATTATAAGTACTGGATAAGTCGTTTGTCTGTTCCCATTACGCTCATTGTACTGTAACTAATCGTACAGACTGTGTTTACTATAGAGACAGCAAATGACCTTAATTTTGTTTTTTAATGACGCTAGTCATGAAATAAATTTTATCTTGTTCTCCAAGAATTTTATCAATAATGCATTGATTTGTCGCTGACAATTAATAAGTTACCTATTACCTGCTACCGCTTAGAAAAGTTTAAAAAAAAAAACAAATCTTCTATGATACCTACATCATACATCATTTTGTACATCCACATCATTTTTGGATGTAAGACTTTTTGAAATAAGTGCCATTTTCGACTTTGAAAATTGATTAAAACAATCAAATCCCCTTTTAATTTTTTTCGCTCATGATTTTACGAATAATCTTAAAAAAAGATAAGAAAATAATATAATTTTCTTATGTACAAGTATATCAATATTTGTAGTTACTCGCCGAAGAACTTTATCAGAATTACTCATGTCTTTAAATAAAGATTTATAAATTCATAATAAATTCTGCTCTTTGTTTGTCGATTCTCTAAGTATATCATTTAACTATTAATTTGGTATTTTGCACTTAAGTGCATTAGATATAGTGAGTACCAACATAAAAAAATGTGCCGTATGGTCTTAAATGATTATCATTTCTGCTCTTCCCATGAACGACATTGACGACATTCCCCAAACCCACTGCAGTCACAAACAACAGTCAACAGACATGGCACATACAATGCCTACTAACTATCCCTATTAGAGTAGAGCTATCTGACATTAGGCTTGAAAATACTAATGGAAGGATGCACAAAATAATTTATTCCTTGAGTTTTATTTGATTTCTCTACCAGCAAACTACTCTATCACGTAACGAACTTTTAACGACCCTTAAGGTCAGCCCTGTCTATTAATTAATTAAACTAGGAAATGTCAATGGCGATAGACTTCGACCCTTCGGTTACTGTGACCTTTTTGATGCAACTCTTGAATAACAAGTTGACATTCCAAATATGATTGTTTATTACCTAGATCGGTTAGAAATATTTCAGTCCACTGATATATCTACTTATTGGCAGTATAGACCAATAACAACATGCGAGAATAGAAAAAGGTTATAAAATATGAAAAACATTAAAAGTAAAAAAAACGTGTAAGACCAAAATCTTACCGCCTTCACTACACTTCTTAGTTGTATAGCCAACATGAAATGACATTTTAATATTATCAATAATTAAATTAATTAAGTACAAAGTATTAAGCGCATGTTTTTTATTCAAATAAATTTAAGGAGAATAACTAACATTGTTATTTTTCTGACATTATAGCGAAATTAGTTTTTTTTTGTTTTATTCAGAAGGAATATTATTTAATTCTCTATTTTATATATTAATTCAATACAAAATTAACAAGACTAATGTTAAATAATACAAAATTTATAAAATTATGGACGGAGTTAGAACTTCATATCTTAATTAATTAACTCTTAATTAATTAATTAACTAACTTAAAAGGTGTCTAAAACTAATCGTTATCTAAATCTAAACGCCAATACCTAAATCTAGACAAAATATAGGTACAATTACGTACAACAAACTAAATATCCACCACGCGCTAAGAAAAACTCAATGCCTCGAAGCAAGCTAGGCCGGACCTAGGTTTACCTAATCCAGTCTAAACAGCATAGGTATCTGAACTGCATGACCGATGTCAATGAATCCCACTCATTTTATCTCTAACGTCCAAGTCTCTAACACAAACGCAAGCCCACAAACGTTCAACTCATTGCAACGTTAGAAAAACAGCATTGGCGAACTTAGCCGTTTGCGTTAAGACAACTCTCCGACTCGCTCGGGATTCCCAAGTCGTTAGGAGCGCTTGCGTGAAACTTGCGCGTTGGCGTTCAGTTTCAAAGGGTTGTTGGCTGGGATGTGGTCAGAAACGCGTCACGGGCACAGCTTAGGACTTACAGAGTGCAACGTACCGCTCATGTAGTCCTAAAACCGGTTTCTAATCGGTGCATTTCGCTGCGCCCGATCGGCTCGCCGCTGAGAAAAAGTTAGAATAAGTTGAAAACGACGAAGTTATTCCTCGCAGCCGAGCTCGTGAGAAACGTATCGGGAGCGATTCAATAATATATTGTGGTTAAATAGTTGATTTCAAATAGGAACAAAAATAGACTTGAATGATATTATACGTAAGATAAATAAAACATCGCTCGATCAAACAAAGGCTCGATCGAGGTTTTCTTGGCGAATTGTTTGTGGATTAATTATTTGAAATTTCTGTTGACTTATACATATTATTAGTAATAAGTGATAGTCTAGTCGTCAGAAAGTGGGCCCCAATCTGAGGGTATGAGGTTTAAATCCCAGGTCCTGATTTTTGAAATTATGTGAAAACCAATAACTTGTACATATACTTGAGATTTGTACAAATGTACAATCCTGAGAGTTCCATAAAAATACATTTCTCAAAGGGTGTGAAGTTTACCAACTCCCCTAGAGTAGCGTGATTGATACCTAAACAGTTCACCCTGAGAGCCAGCACAGCTGTAGGGCAACCATTAGATTAGAAGTCATTTTTGTAACTAAACAAGCTTCCACTCAATGGTCCGCATGTGCTTCGAAGTAGAGTTTATGTTGACAGTGACAGTTTGCAAACAGACATTTTAATTTGACTTGTTTCTGACGATACAACACCAAGTTTGTGTTAACTACTGCATACAACGAAACAATCATCACTTATGATAATTTGTTTCGAATATTGATTACTAGTTTGTGTTCGCGGCTTCGCTCGCGTTAATGTATGCATATACATTCATATTTTTAATTATTAAGCTTCAGATATAATGCGAATGTAATTCATTCCTATATAGAGGTTGTAGGTGTAAAAGTTGCTTCCTTCGGAAGTAGTACGTTTTTTCCGGGATGAAAGGTACTCTATGTTCTTTTCTGGACCCCTGACTATGTGTGTGCAAAATTTCACAACGATCGGTTGAGCAGTTAAAGCGCGAAAGCGTTACAAACAAACAAACATATAAACGGACATTCCCATTTATAATAATTAGGTTACAATAATTAGATTTACTATAACTAATGCACGTTGCTAACGTTTGTAATATAAACATATTAACAAAAATGTGTGTAGAAAGCGATTTATGTTTTGTTTTTATTCAATTATTCAACGTAAGATATTCTTACAAGAACATTTAACCTCCACTGTAATTTTATATTGCGACGTTGCCACTTCTCTAAGGGCTGTGACAACTAAAAAACATCTAATACTCGTTCATCAGCTATTCTGTGAGAATTCTCGGTAAGTAAGAAAAATACATGCAAATGTTCAGTGTATTTTTTTGCGTTAAACCTGTTAGGATGACAGATTCCCAGTAAGGCTTAATAAGAAATGATTAGAATATACTAGGCATAGATGCTAACTAGTTTTTGTTTATTTTTTCATGGTGTCAATGGCCATATGGTGAACATCATTATCATTGCAATGTCATACATACACAACAATCTCTGAAACAAATAATTTTGCAGGTGGTAGAACTCTATGTAGTTCGACTCCGGCGGCATCACCGCCACACCTATTTCTGGTTTCTAAAAGCAGTGTTAAGCACTACGGTGTTCTGGTCTGAAGGGTGTGATACTAGTAGCAACGCATCTGTGGTCAACCTCTCGTAGAACCTTGATCTTATCTGGGGTTGATTACAGATCCGCCATCAGGTGGACTGCATGCTCGTTTGCTACTTCGATCATATAAAAAGAAAATTTTAAAATTAGGCCTTAGTAGCAAAATCAAATGTTACAAAACAACGTTTTGTGGACAAATTGTGGATCGCGACCCGGTACCGGGTACCGAGCCACGAAAATAAGATACCGGGTCATAGTTTTTACATGCTACTTTTTTGTCAATGTGATCAAGACTGTTAAAAAACTTTTGGGTTGCAACGGGCAAACATGAAATTGGGCTAAGGCATAATGAGGTTTTGTTTTGCTGCTTAATAATTTCGCTGACATTGTACTACTTTGCTAAATAGGCAATAAGTTAGATAATTTCGTAAGTTAGAAATGATCTGAGTTTATCCGATTAGTCGGCGTTTTCCAATAGGCGTGACTGCAATTAGATTTGCAATTAGTACACGTAATTATCTTGTAATTTTGCAGGGCGTATCGTAATTTCTCTCTGGAAAGCAAATTATGGGGAAAATATAGAGTAGTGTTGAAGAGATATATCTGGAACCACTTTTAAATGCCTTCTAGCGGTTTGAATCGCTAACTTCTAGACTCGTTACCTATATTATATATTTCTTACTTTGTCAGCGACAGTGATAAGAAATTTGGTTATGTGTGTTGTTGTTTAATTCTTAAAGTACAAAGTTATCGATTCTACAGACATAAACATAATATATGGTATTCAATTTAAGCCATTGCTAAGTAGCTATAGGTTATATATTAAAAAAAAAAAACGCACAATTTTGACAACAGCTATAAGAAACAAGTTAACACAACTAAAAAAGCAAGAAGCTTAATATTCATATTTTTCCAATTGGATATTTCACTGATTAAAATTCAATATTGTTTCTTAAACACCACTATTTTTGATTTCTACACAAATATTCCAGATTTCAGATCTGATCAAATGATCACAAAATATACTTGAAAGATGACATTCTTCAGAGTTAATGGAGCGTACTTCATTAATTTGGAACTTATTATTAGTTTTACGACACCGTGATAACTAAACCACGGATCAACAAACCGGATCTTGGGTAAGGGCTTTTCACATTGGGCGTTTAAACGCTAAATGTTAATACCTGAAAACGATTTGAAAAATGGAACATTATCGGGTCTTGATAGAACGGTGTAGGACAATGATCTGCCGAATGGTTTTGGCAGTGACTTTATTGACTGAAGAATCGTCTTTATAATTAATAATTAGTGAATTATACAATTTTCTATTGCTTTTATAACAACGAAGTAACAAGGATTCAGTGCAACTGATGATAACTGGTCACTGCTACCTCTCTGTAACCAACTTCATATCTCGATATGCCAGCGTCCTTGGTTGAAATTAATATAAAGTTATAATTTTGTTTCTAAGATATAAAAACAATTTTCGCTCATTTGTAGAGTTGCGCATTTTTTAGTTATAGCAATTTCAGAACGATATAGAACAGGAGTTTACCTGGTGTCAATCACAGTCCCGAACGTCCAGAGGAACGCCGCGGAATTTTAGTCGGTGTCAATCACAGTCATGCTGCTGCTACTAAAGGCTGAGTTTTTAAAGTTTTTTAAGGCTTTGAGTGCTTAAACCATAACTTTTACCACCTCTCACATCTCCTTTGAAAAAACGCCCATAACAAAACGCCTTACGTGAAACAGCCTGTTACGCAGTGGCAGTGGTCAGTGCCGCACTTTCGCCGAAAGAGGCATTTCTCCCCAAGGACACGCAACCTGTTCCCACTGGATCGACCCGCATACTCCACACATGCAAGCGTTCAACATATAACTGGGATGTATTAACATTCGTATCATATAGATTATTTAGCAATAATTTGGTAGTGTGGTTATCATTAGTGTAACGGGGAGACAGGGGTCTTCTTTGGACTTGAGAGGAGAGAAGACTTTTGAGACTTGAGAGAAGTGAAGACGGGAAAATGCTAGACAGCGTCCCTGTAATGTTAATTAGAAAAAAGGGTTTGTCAGCGTGTGAAATCTGGATATTTTTAAGGAAATGGGGATTAACCTTCAGGCAATACCTCTTAGGCCTTTTTATCACTACCCATTAGATGAAAATACGGACATTATTTGACTTTACGAATAATAAATGATTTAAAGCTTAATAAATTGCCTGATGTTTGCCATGGTTGAAGGCTTACTGAAGATGCTCTATCTGTTTAAATTTCGGAAATGGAGAACAAATTTGAAGTTAAATTACCAGGTTATTGTCCTCAGCTTCGCCAATACAATGTTTCCTAGACAGAATGTAAAAGTGACAAGCTCGGGGTTATGATGGCGATTAGATGTCCATAGGAATCACTACATAGTATAAAACAAAATCGCTTTCCACTGTCTGTCCCTATGTATGCTAGATCTTTAAAACTAAGCAAAGGATTTTGATGCGCTTTTTTTTCAATAGATAATTAAATTAATTAATTCAAGAGGAATGTTAATATGAAAAATAACATCCATTATATAGTAGAGAAGCGTGCGAAGCCGCGGACAAAAACTAGTGTTAATTAAAAACAAAACGATCTAACGTAAAATTATATTCCACATGTTGTAAGAGACATCAACGCGCGTTATTGCAAACGAATATTCAACGTTGGTGACTAATTACTGTCTCGCAGAATGTTTAGTACTGTACACCTAATAGCTAACATCTCAGATAAATAAAGTAGGTAGATCTATCATTCCTAACAAAATAATGAAGCCATTTTTAAAATGGTCGGGTTATAAAAGTGACTATGTGAGCGTAAATAAACTACGCTAGCAAACTGGCAAAAAAATACGCTAGTTTTGTGTGTGTGCGTAAAAATACATGAAAGTAGCGTAGTTTTTTGGCTTCACTCAAATACAAGGCGGTGAGTCTACCTATTTTATTTATCTGAGGCTAACATATCTTTAATTTAGAAAATAATTTAGTTGAATTTGACATTAGCTAGTACCTATTTCAAATTTCGTTCAGAATAGGTGCGCGAATGATAAATCGTATCAATTTCCATTATCATTAATTAGGTACTTGTTTCGGTTCTATCAAAGGATGATATACAGAAATGTAGAGCTGATCACTATATAATCACCAAATTACCTACATATATAACGACATAATTAGTCGTCATAATTAGAAACTTTTAGAACTGACCTAACACAAACATTTTCATATTGAGACCTTTTCACTTAAACTTCCTCGTTGTGGCATCAACTGATGTATGTAATTGTTAAATTAACTGTCTGAGTAACTACATATTTTACTTATATTTCAAAGCAATTGGTCTAAAACTTTTCAGCCAGTCGATTGTATATGACAACGGATTAGCGAAACATTGTTCATTGCCAACAATAATCGTCGATGAGTGTTGGATAAATCAGAATGGCGGCGAATAAATCGAGTCATCACGTTTCCAACAATCTACCTGGTTCCAACCGTCGCGAACGTAAGAACTACCAGAGTCTTCAATGTACTAAGAAATATTTTTACTATAACTTACCATAACTGCCGCCAAGTACGCTGGAAACTAACCTTAATAATAATGCAATAAAGGGTAATTTCCTGTGAAAGAACTTGGTGTTTATGACCGTCTGTGGCTACACCCCAGCTGGTCAATAACTGTGGAGTAACAGCAAAAACATTAGCAGACAGGGACGACATTCCTTCCCTCCGTCCACGGGAACATTAGAGCCAACTCTATGTTTGTTAGAACGGCTAAATGCCTAGTGGCTTATGAGAATTTTTATCACTTACAACCTTTATTGGTCATTACTTAGTGCTCGTATACGGAATGACTTAATGGACAATATTTTTTCTGAAAACTTGTACGGAGGAAACCATTTTTATCTTTCCTATAACCTTATTATGTAATTAGTTTATTTAAAAGGAACATAAATATAGATAACGTTTATTTTTACGTATTTGAAATATTTCAACAATACCTCGGCTCTATTTACGTGACTGTATTCAATAATACATTAAGAGCGCCCATAAGTGGACTATTACATTATAAGCATAACTTTTAACTAAATTGAACGCATTCGATTCGAATCCAAAGTGGAGAGATCATTCAAAAACGTCAATGTCATTAATCACGTGTTGAATAGGCGCATAGATTATCTGTAATCAGCGTAACTTTTCGCGCTTGTCGCGCAACATTTGAATCGAGATACGAAATATATTTTTTATCTGTTTACACCAATTTAAGGCTGTCTAACGCTGGCTCGACGAATGTGCACCACAGACCATATAAGGCGCATGTCAATTTATTAAACGCACCCGATAGCTGGCGTTCCCGCGCATTCGATCCAACATGGCTGTCAACACTGCCAACCCTTTTTTGCTTTTGCCGTATATTTAGTTTATTATTAGACGTACTGCAACGTTTTGCTAAATAAACTGGCTATTATTGAAGATGGAATGGTGAGTTTTACGAAGGAATCCATTGTTTGCTGAAAACGTTTTAATTGCAGCTCATTCGTCATTTTATAACTCTTAGGGTAGCTTCGTGATTAATTAGAGATGACTTAAAATTGACGTTTAAATTAGATAGGTATCTAGGTAATATTATGCTGAAGTTGCGCATTTAATTTACAGTATCATTAATTAGCTATCCGTTAGCCTACCATTTCAAAACCGGAATACAAGCTTGAATTTTTCTCAGTAGCAGTCCACATAATGAAAAGTGACCTGAACAAAGCCGTCCTTGGATACTTCTACAGATGTGTTGTCCATGGGCAGCTATGTTCACCAATCCACTCTCATAGAATAGGAATTTTACTTGAAGCTGATTAAAGATCCGTTGACACTCTTCGTTCTGTTCAGTTCGAAAAAGAGATCCATCCAAGAGATCCGTTCTAATTGCCAAGACTAAAATGATCTTGTGATCATATATGCCAGCAGCCTTCTACTAAAACGTAATTTCATTCACGCTAGAAATAGCTATGGTGGTCTACCATCCAAATTCTTTTATATAAATTATTTCAGCACTAACTATTCGATCTAGTACTTACGTCACCCTTCCTCCATCGCACTACTCGCCGAAGGATGAAGTTCCATCCGCACCAACTGGACTGGTGGCGGTCCTCCACAGTTTGGTTTGCACGGTCTTTCTTACCAAGGGCGTGTAAGATGTGGAATGAACTTCTTCTTGAGGTATCCCGGAGCGCTAAGACATTGGGTTTTTCAAAAAAGCTGCAAAAAGAGCTCTCTTTCAAAGCCGGCGATGCATTAACGATTCCTCTGGTTTTGCAAATGTCCATAGACGACGGTGACTACTTTCCATCAGGTAGCCCGTCTGCCTTATCGTTAGGCATCCTAATAATTATTATAAATGCGAATGTCTGTTTATGTATTTGTTTGTTTGTTAGTACCGCCTTCACGCGTTAATGACTAAACCGATCGTTATGAAATTTTGCACACACATTGCCGGGGGTCTGGAAAAGGACATAGGGTACCTTTTATCCAGAAAAGTGATACTATTCCCGAGGGATAGAAAAGTAACTTTTATACCTACAATGTACCTACTATTATACCTACGGCCTCTTTGCGTGAATGACCGCGAGCGAAGCTGCAGGTAAATCTTACTAATATTATAAAGCTGAAAGTTTGTGAGGATGGATGGATGGATGGATGAATGGATGTTTGTTACTCTATAACTTAAGAACGGCTGAATGGATCTGGATGAAATTCGCTGTAGACATAGACATTAGTCTGAAATAACATATAGGTTACTTTCTATCCCGGGAAAGTGTGTGGTTCGCGTGGGATACATTTATTTTATTTTATCGCCGTATCAATCTCGCGACATGTTTATTGATTTACTTTTCAAACGCTGGTGAAACCGCGGGGATAATCTAGTATTAAATATGTCCTTTTTACATTTGTGCCCAGAAAAAAACATTAAATTTATCGTATTTTAATTGTGATGTAATGTAATAAGTAATACGAACATCACTACATAGTATAAAACAAAGTTGCTTTCCGCTTTCTGTCCCTATGTATGCTCAGATCTTTAAAACTACGCAATGGATTATGATACGATTTTTTAAAATAGATAGAGTCAAGACGAAGGTTTATATGTAATTGAATGCGTGCAAAGTTGCGAGTAAAAGCTAGTTTAACATATGTGGTAACAAAACCAACTTTACGAGTATATCCCAAAAATGTCTGCAATTTTTCAAAATATCAAATATGTGTATTGTGCACATGGTAATATGATACGGCTATTTCAGACTTTTCGAAGAGCCGCAGGCTATACTCGCTTTTAATTAAATTCTGGATTAAAAACAAAACAGGCGAATAATATCTGCTTTTAACGGACGAAGTCTCGTGTATGCAGTATTTACTAATTATGAACGTCGAAGCTTTGCATGTTTGTTTGTTTGTTTGTTTTTATTTTATACTACCTGATTCGTGTGGTTTCAGCCGCCTTAAAAAAGTAAAAATGAATACATATTTAAACATAACTGAAATCCCGCTCTCCCGCGCGCTAATACTTTCTTCATAAATTAAACTAGCATATTTTACGACTTAGATCTTCAACTATTTTCCAGTGAAAGTCCTGACAAAATCGGTCCAGCCGTTGAGAATATTACCTCAGCCACACAGACAGACAAACTGAAAAAAATGGTTTTAATGACAGTTTTGTAATGGGTATCGTGTATACTTTCATATGCATTTAGGAAATAGTTATTTTGAAATTACAAACAGACACTTCAATTTTCTTTTTTTGTATATATAGAAGTAGCATATGAGTATGCAGTCAATCTGATAGTGAATGGCCACTGCCGCCCAAGGACATCTTAAAATTATGTCTCAGATGAGATTCGCCTTGACAGAGGTTGACCACGGGTATTGCTAATGTTGTTAGACTAAAATAGAACGCCTCGGAACGCTCTCTTCTTTAGAACGCTTTCTTCTCTGAGGTTGATTAAAGATATTCATGAGCGGCAAGGGCCACTAACCATCAGGTGGACCGGATGATCATTTGCTACTTCGATCATATAAAAAAATACAAATGTCCATAGGCGACGGAGTCTATATAAAGTATCAGATGCGTTTGCCTCATCGTTAAATCTATACAAATAAATAAAATTGAAGTGTCTGTTTGTGATTTCAAAATAACTTTTTTTTACTTAATGCATATGAAAGTATACACGATACCTATAACGAAAATGTAATTAAAAAAAAATTGTCTGTCTGGTTGGCTGAGCTAATCTTCTAAACGGCTGGACCGAGTTTGATGGGACTTTCACTGGAAGATAGCTGAAGGTCTAAGGCGTAACATAGGATACTTTAATTTTCAAAAAATTCATTAGCGTGCGCCGTCGCGGGAGAGCGGGATGACATTTTGTTTAAAAATGTATCTTTCTTAATCTTTTTTACTTTTCAAACGCGGGTGAAACCGCGGGGTTCGGCTAGTGAAGATGTGTGACCTTATCTAGTTTTAACCAACCAAGTTATAGGGTGGTAGAATATGGCCTGAACTGGTTCGAGATGGTAGGCCGTGCCCCTTTTTTTATCCGACTTCGTTAGGAGGAAGTGTGTGGTAAGGTAGACAAACTTGTCCGAGGCGTTCCTGCTCAGTCCTCAGGGGTAACAACCCATCTGTGGTCAATCTCAGGTGGGACCTTGAACTTATCTGGGTTTGGTTACAGATGTCCATGGGCAGCAGTGGCCCTTACCAACAGGTGTTCTACATATTTCTTTGCTATTTTTTGTTATAAACAAATTAACCATAAATAGCACGAGTACCTATTTATTATGTATTATATTTATGTGGAAACCAGCTAGACTTCGCGCACGAGTATGAATTATTAACAAGTTAATCTTTTAATGGTTGAGAGCTACTCAGTGAATAAATAACAAAATAAAACGTATAGACTTTATGTTACGAGTTTGTATATAAATCTATAATTATTTCGTTTAGTTTTTATAAATTTCTATCAAAATCAAAATCAAAAATATTTTATTCAAAGTGGATTCTTCACAGAATTCTTTTTGAACGTCAATAATATTTTTTCTTCTACCACCACTTCGGAAGGTGTTTAGTTAT
>DWPV01003874.1:0-14484 GCA_018251915.1 Urbanus proteus proteus
CAGATAATATTATCAGATGTTTCTTCATTTACATTTAAAAGTCCATGTTCTCTTGTGCGTACCCCCCCCCCGCTCCCCCCCTCCTCGTTACTTCTTTCTTTCATCATGGAAATACACTCAACGTAGTATGTAACTACCAACCACACGTCCTTGTCAACCCATTAATGTCTCACTGTAAGGTGTGGTTTCAGAATGAAGAACTTAGGCCTTCAATCCACCACGTTGCCAGGTGCGTTTTAATAGCACACATAGTTACATCACAATAAATAACACCAGTTTTCTTAGCCAGAGTTCTCTTAGAGTTGTAAGTGGACTCAACTAATTGATCTTGAAGACCTAAGTCATGTTAACGGTAATGATACTTGTTGCAAATCTAAAAACGATTTAATATTGAATCTAATGGTATTGATTCTGATGGTATAACGGTACGAAATATTGTATGTATTCAGATGGTGCTGACTCTAATGGTAATCTCGGTATATACCATGCTCTCGCAGGTTGTTGCAGAGTAGTTTATCCTATCTTCAATTTGTATATCCAATACTAACAACGATCACGACATACACAATATATTACACACACAGACACATTACGTTGATGTCCACAGTTCGCATCAAATAAGCATTATGGCTACCAATATTATTACTAATTTCACACGCAATGTTTTACATTGATCCCATGTAACATGGGATGCTTACTCATCTACACATAATATATGGATTATATCCTGATTTCTATAATAAACATTTCATCTGTCGTTAGAATTTCTGGTGCGTTTTAATTGCCTGTATTTACAATCAGTATCTAGCAAAACCAGGATCCAACATTGGTGATGCAACGAAAAAGTATTTCTTCCCTTTTTTCTATCTTAATTTAAAATTAACAAAACAATCAAGATTCAATCCAATTGTAAATACGCAGGTTATTATTTTGTTTACTGTTTTACGCCTAATATTTTGGGTTATCTTATAATTTTGATAATTCTATTGAAACATTAGTTCAATTTTTTCTGTGACATAATCCATTTCTTATGCATCACGCAATGTAACCATCTGAGTCTCAACCTTTAATACTATTTATTTACATTATTATAAGCAATACCTACATGTAGCATTTTGGAGCGTGTAGATCCTCTGATCTCGTCACTGCCGTCTAGACATTTGCGATCATCTTCAAAATAGGGTTTGAAGCTGATCACACATGCGTTGCTACTCCTAAGGATTGAGATGGAATGCCGCAAGTCGATATATTTATGTTACCATATCCTTTGAAATAGAACAAAGTATTAAAGGCGATGTTTTTAAAATGTAGAAATACGTGTTGTACCTGTGTCGGTGTTGGTTCTATCGGTTCTTATTACGTTCATTTCTTTAGATGCTCTTCTCTCAATATTTGAGATTTGTTTTCTGTACGCTCTAGAAGTTTTTTTGGTAATTATTTACTATCTTTAGATGTTTCTACACTCCAGTTGTTATTTTCTCCAATCTATTCAGAAATCTAAACTCATTATTAATATTAATTTACCATAGTTTATATGTGAATTATACCCAAAATCCTTCAAATTACATTTGCATGGTAACCGCCACTCCACAGGTAATGATTGTCAGGGGTTTTAGTTGGTACATAAAATATTGATGGTTTTGATGAAGGGACTAATCCTTATACTTATGCTCTACTTCAAAGGGTTTGGTAGTTAATACATACATATTTACATTATAACTACCACACTACTATACTAAGACGAGGTTTGAACGGTACTTCTCCAAAAGCTACCTCTTATTTATATGTTACTATTATTTACATATTAATGAAAAGGTTAAAAATTATATGCAGAACATTGAACACATATACTTTAAACTTTTAATTTAAATAAGATTTTAGATTTAAAATAACTCTCTAAAATAATATGATTAAAATGGAAGTGAACAAGTAGGGATGAAATAAGTTTTACGGGGTTTTATAAGGGTTCCATCTAAGGGTCAGTTTATACGGTCACACCGCATCGCTGTAGTACGCCTTTCAGTAAATCAAGTATTCCACACGAATACAATAAAATATTTTATTTATTTATGTTGAATACTTAGCTTCATCAAATTGTTCTCATCTTTTCTTTTTCTCTCTCCTATAGGGACAGTTCTCAATGTCACATTGTCCGTTAGCATGCTAGCATGCATGCATTGGCTTGCTAAAGCAAGTATGCTAAGTGTAAGAATGCATACAATCATGCATCCAATACGGACTCCGGCAATGTTATTTGGATTGGGGTATGTTGGTTAAATTAGAAAATGATATTTATGAGGAAATTGTATAAATGTTAATGTTATATTTGTATAGAGGCTCCTAATCAGCCGAGATAATCATTATGTTTCATTACCAGCATGTGACATACTTTGAATGTGCCACTGCCGTCCATGGAAATCTATAATCATCCCTAGATAGGATTACAGTCTCACTGGGGGTTATCCATGTATACGTTGCTATTGTTGATGACTATGACATGACATGGATAAATATAATAAATAAACAAAGGTATATTCCTCCCTTTAAAATCAAAATACTGCTTAATACTGCCATTATTAGACAGAAAGAGGTGTGGCAGTGATGACTTTAGTGTTGAACTACGACAGTCCTACGATCATCACCACAAGGGGTTGTACAACTTTCAAATGATCAGGCCTGGCTATCAGCTGTACTCTACTAGCCTGAATTTGGAGCTTAAATATATACAAGATCTTTAGAAAACTTTGATAGCGTGATTCAGGATCATGTGGCGCTACCTGTTATCAAGCAGTGGGAGAACATCAATTGTTTCTTGGAATATATTTACTTACAGTTTTTATTTATAATATCGATAACAAATATTCATTCATTAAATATGTAATGTTTGTAGTAACAATAGCATAAGAGGCTCACTTTTTACCGTCCAATACCCCGTATCTACCATTATTATAGATCTTTGGTTTTCGTTCGTTTGTTTTGCCCGAAATGTACAATTGTAGGGCTCTTACGCACTAATCTAAAGTTAATGTTGATCGTTCGTGTTGGCATTATCGTTTCTTTCCGAACTTAATATTTATAAGTTACAGCGTCATAAGACTAGGTCTGTATTATATTCGTAAGATAATTCACAGTACATTATTTTTTCTTAATTAAGGTATCACTTAGACATTAGGTAATGACTGTATCGCTTTGATCGACTTATTTTCCACGTGTTTAACGTATTTTACAATAATTTGAAGTTACCGTTGTAATTTTTATTCAAATTCCATCGAATTGTTGTTAAAATCTTCAGTACTGCGGGGACAAATAAGCAAAAGTATAGACACATTGTGCATTTTTTAAAGGTAGACTGAAATATGCTAAGTAAAAACTGACAGTTGACAGCAGTTTTAAACACACAGTAATTGAGGTTTGACATGTTTTGTTATTGTAGGCATATATTTCTTTCCTGACGTCATTATTAAGTCACAGTGTTTTCAATTTAGTCTAAAGTTACCCAGATTTTATCATTACGCACACATTATTACAGGAGTATTTAACTTCAATCAATATGGTACAATATGGTAAAACCACTATGGTACATTACATATTCGCAACACTAGTAATCGGTTTCATGTTACAGATTTCATCGAAGACGATTACAGCATTACAACGACTTTATATCACATTGTATTTTATGACACACATTATTTTCTTACCCTAATGAACCACATTATTCGCTTCCACCTCACACACGACAAATATAACCATACAAAAAGTAGTACTGAAGTGAAACAAATATATTAAAAAAATCATTTTACTAACGCAAGTAAAATATCATAATTAACAAATAATAAAAAATGTTAACGATAAATTAATAACAGAATCTGAAAAATAAACACATATAGAATTGAATGCCCACTAACATAAATAAATGATTTAGAATACAAAAAAATAAATAACAAGTTTACTCCTATTTTACACGTATTATTAATTAAATGCAGATGTGCTATGACATTGAATAGTACCTATAATACTTTAATTACCCATATGATTATTATTGGTATATGTAATTTGTATATTGTTTTTGCGGATTCACCCCATATGATTGTTATTGTTATTTGTATATTGTTTTTGCGGATTCAAGTTCGTGTTATGATAAATGATTAGACGGCAATTAGACTAAGGGGTTTTGGCCTTTACTCCGCCACGATGGCAGGTACGTCTTAACCTCTTAACGTTCTTGCGTGGAGTTCTCTACGCGTTGTTAGTTGACTCAACTGATTGATCTTACCTTTCTTACCTACGTAATGTTCACGATAAGGGTGCTTCTTGCAAATATTGATTCTAATGGTAACGGTAATGGTATAGGGATCGTATAGTATTGATTCACACCTAGTTCACTTTAATAAAGTAGTAATTTTTTTTATACACGTGAGTAGCAAACGAGCTTGCAGTCCACCTGATGGTAAGTGGCCACTGCTGCCCATGAACACCTATAATTAACCCCAGATATGATCACGGTCATACCTCGGGTTGACCACTGATGCGTTGCTAACCCTGAGGACTGAGATGGAACGCCTCGGATAAGTCTGTCTCCCTGACCACACCCTTCAAGCCAGAACACAGCAGCGCTTAACACTGCTGTTATAAGGCAGAAATAGGTGTGGCGGTGGTGCCGCCGGAGTCGAACTATGTAGTTCTATGGAGTTCTACCACCTTTCTATTCGTTTAAAAATATATTTAGTTTTCCTTTATAAGCTAACTTTTATAATATGCGTAACAGCTTGAAGTAGAGATGTTGTTACTAATTATAAATAATAATACGCTAAATTTAAAATTATATCTATCTTAATCTGACCAAAATTTGTCTCTACCGGTCCCTGTGTCTACGTTGGATCTGGTCTGAAAGATAGAACATAATATTTATATTAGTAAAAATACGTATTAAATAATCACCTTTGTGCCACTTCTAAAATGTACAAACACCAAGCTTACTTTCATTTTAGCCAAGAGTTAAACAAGTGTAAAGTTAACCCGCTTGAGCCCGTGTTTTAGACCACAAGTCGAAGCATTAACGTGTTCCTCCGAGTTTGTTCGCTGATCCCCAGATCTTCGCCCAAATACTTTCCGAATGCCTACACTCTGTTTTTCAACTTAATCGCAAACGCTAAGGATTTCCAAGTTTACTTTTACGTGTGTTCATCTTATTTAAGTTTTATATTAAAAGATTTTTTTCTTTTCAATTGGACTAACCTTTTTTGTGTGGTTACTTAAATATTCGTATGCCAAATAAGTATTTAGTGCTGTTCTGAATTTAATGTGCTCGTTCTAACAATAATGTTGTATGTAAATTTTATATCAAAACTGGAAGTTACAAAAAATAAATTTCTTTCATACGGATTCAAAAACTATTTATTACGAGTTAAGCATAATTGCAAAAAAAAAGAAAAAAAAAAAACAAAATAAATAGCGTCATGACTTGAACGATGTTTAATTTAGGGATATACTGGTATACCTAATTACACTTTAAGTAAATAAATACTTCAAATACTTAAATATAAACTCTTTAAAAAAAAAGCCCTTGAAAGTTTAACCTTTAATCATAATTTTAATAAACTACATTGTATTGTAATAAAGAGTAATAATATAATGCTACTGTTATATATTGTAATATACTCTGAGTTAAAATTATTATCAGCACCAAAACAAATTACCGGCAGTAAAAATCAGAAATAACCCTTACGGCCTATAATCGCTGTAGAATACATATTTGCTTATCGTTCTACTATAAACTCTAATTCTACGGATAAGCTATAAAAGCGCTTTATCGTGACGTATGTACACGATTATTAAATGTTTCAGTAACTTCCGGCCATTTTCGTAAAGCTCGTAAGCTCACAAATAGTTCAGTTTTGTTCATGCGAGGCTCTCTACACGATGTTTAATTGTCTGAATATTTGGAATAGTTTTTATAAGTAGAGTCGATGCGCTACTATATAGAGTTGATATAAAAATATTTTACTTATTAAATGGAAAATCGTTTCTTGTAGCACCAGTGCACCTAAAGTAGGAAATTACTAGTATTAGTACAAGTAGATGTTGTAATTTTTATTTCTTGCCATAACTGTTATTTTTGTAAGCGATATTTCTAGTTACAGTTTGTTAAAAAACAGTTGACCCGAATCGGGCATGCAATAATATTTGTAATATTTTAATAATATATTTTGTTATTATATCTTCAGCGTACACATGATCTAAAAATAAAGGTCTCCTCTATAAGGGATTATTACTAGTATTATTATTAAATGGTCACCGTGTCTGACATGCGTACCGGTGAAGGGAATATCTTGGTGGCTATCTCTTGGATTTTATTCCTCGGTCGCCTCCAACAATGTTATTGGACAGGAAGAGAGAGGCAGTAGTTCTATTCAAAACCGACACTAAACAACCCATATAAACATAGACAAATGTACAACATATTCTTTATGATCCCGAAATACCAGAATCCAACAGTTATGAACCAACAGAAGTTAGGATGGCACAATCAAAAAGCATTTCCAAAACCATTACGAACTCAAACAAAGCCGGGCGCGACGCGTTTTTCGTATGAGCGCTTTGGAACAAGTCCTGACGTGTTTATTACATTACATTACAGTTGAGAACAGTTTTAAAATAAAACAAGTTGGGTGGACGCAAGTTGATAGATAAATCTGATGAATTTAGATTTCTGTTCTGGATCTGGGTATTTGTGTATTCGTGTATGTGTGTGTCCATGGCATCTACGACATAGAAGAAATCCCACTGTGGGGCTATGAGAGTAGAAAGCGTTTTAAAGCTTCCTAACAATCTCATGCCTCTGTACCTTATGCATATAAGTCCTTGTATTATATTGACTTTTAGGTTACATAATTATATAAATAAAACAATCATGTTATCAACTTATAATAAGTCGCAATCGCGGCCATAGACATAATGCTTTTTAACCGACTTCTCAAAGTAAAGAGGTTACCTATGCGTCACTTTGGAAAAAGTCATGTAAACAGTTTTAAGATAAAACAAGTTGGGTGCATGGACTCTAAATAACCATGCACTCTTACTTTAGTTGAATCATAATCAGTCATCCACCATGAACAGATTTTTTTATAAAGTAAAAAAAACTAGATTTTATTATTGATAGTGCCGCTGAACGCGAATTACAAAGAGCTACCACCTATATTTTTATTTATTAACTAAACTTAACCACACTTCGTTGTGGTTCAGTCTGGTATTTCCCGCGGGAACTTGGTGTTAAAAATATTAAAAACAATCTTACAAAGAAGTATAACATTAAAATAATTCAGAAAAATTAAATGATGTCTACTTTTTCAATATAACAAATACAATTTTTACGCAGTACAAAAATTCATAAACATTTATTACGTTCGCGATCTGCATTTTACGCTTAGTTTAAAAGAAATTTAAACGTTCATTTCATCAGAGCAGTTTGAATGAAACGCGGATAGCTACGTCGCTGCGAAACAATCGTGAAGTGTAATGCGCGAAAAATAAGGCGGTCGTATCGTTCCGGTACCTTCAGCTGTCATTTAGTTCGCTGGATGCGCTTTTAAATGTAGTTTAGGTGGTATAATGTAAATAGTAAACAGTTTTGAAGCGCGTATTGTCCGTAACTTGTGTATAACTGATCTACAAAGTACAACGTTGGCAGTTGAATTGGTACCGTTAGTGGCTGAATGTCCCACGGTATTTCGTTCACTTTACTTTCCAGTCAGAGCACAGATTTTTTAATGTGAACAAAATGCAATATCTCTTGTTAGATAATATTTTAAAATCTGCGGAATCTCAAGTAAGACGTCCATTTGACATAATACACTTATTCGTATTCACCGATACTCATAATCCAGATACAAATAGAGACCATTTCAATATATTTATATTTCGATATATAATTATCATATCCAGCCAGTCTAGGAGACGAACATCTGGACGCTAAATACGTTCAGATCCATTTCACCCCAACGCCCCACTCAGCTCTGCTCCGACTGAATCTTCAAATATTTTGAACGAAATACTATATCCAACCCGCATTTGTACCTTTTCAAACTTGACAAAGTTACGTAAGTATTAAACAAACAATTAATTTATATTAATGCCAAGCCCTGATCACAATTGCGCTAGATTTAAAGCTAGTACATTAAATATTTTCGACGTAACCATAAGTCTGAATCCCTAAATACTTAGATGTGTAAAGCCTTATTTACCTTTTTTACTCTTACTTTGACCTAAATTCCTGTTATAAAAATTCCAATACTAGATTTTATATCCAGATAAAGACCAACAGATACTAATATACAGCACTAATATTCTTTATGCTTCTCTTGTAGATATTCAGAGGACGATAGCAATCTGACTTCATTTCTACAAAATAAAAACAGTGTACACATTACTCTCGTCACCATTTTCTCAATATAACCAGTCTTCACCCCATCTACCATACATCCATCGAACAGATGGTGTCCCTGCAAACGCGACTGATCCATTTCCAACCCCACTCGGTTACGCTCAAACACTTGGAAATATTTTACATGCTAATACGCCATCGGCACTGAGGTGAGCCTGATGCAGTTTCGAAAAGGATTTTTAAGGAATAGAACCATTTTGTCCCGACGCCCCGCAGCCTCCAAAACAGCTTTCGAATATTTTACATGCTAATACGCTTCGGAATAGCTGAGGTGTCTTAGATGCGAGGTGCTAAAAAAGATAGCACGTAAAAGAAGAGATTTTCGTGTTATATCCCGTTGAGTTTATCATGCTATACTCTTACAGGACTGAAAGTATTTTGCATGTGAATTGGATATAATACGGTTATCTGTTCTATGTAAACTTAAGGAGTAAACAATTACATCGGATTTATTATGAACATCTCATCTACAACCAATTTCAGTAAAGACTACAAATCTAGTTCAATTGTACAGATATCTATTAGAAAGAAAACATACTTATCCTAACCTAGCTTTTATACGGCTTCTGACACATTAAATTACATATAAACCTTCCTCTTGAATCACTCTATCTATTAAATGCATGCAGAACCGATTACGTAGTTTTCAAGATCTAAGCATACATAGGGACAGAAAGCGGAAAGCGACCTTGTTTCATACTATGTAGTGATAGTGACAATATATTTTCGTCACTTCAAAAAACCACCATCATCAATCATAATGGTGTCACTGTCGAACGTGTTATTTTAAAATAAGAGCATTTAAATTCACAATGGTGAAAAAATACATTTGTCAATTCTCATTTTTTCCATCATCGTAAAAATTCTACTGAAAAGGGTTGCAATGCATTTACATCCATCCTAAAGTAGATCCCAGATGTCTTTCTACCTCTGAGGACTACGTACCGCTCTCCACGGCAAAAATAAGGCAATGGTACACTGGAACGACGTTCTAACTTTAAACAAAAGCATTTTAAAACGAAGTCTTGCAGGTATACTTGATGCAGTATTGTTGAGGAAAGGAAAATGCTTTAAAGTAACTGAACCGGTTTGTTTCCTAGACACATCCCATTGAGTTTATTACGCCTTGCTCCGGCAAAGCTTTCGTATATTTTACATGCTAATACGCTCCATAGGAGACGGTCTAGCTGAGGTATACTGTTTAATAGAAAAAGAAAGGTAATATAATAATAATAATAATAACGTTTCACACTCACAGCCCCACAGTAGGATTTTCTCCTGTGTCGTGGGTACCATGGACAACACACAAGACAAGGACACACACCCAGACCAAGAACGGAAATTTAAACTCATCATTCAAATTTCCGCCTCGCTGGGAATCGAACCCAGGACCCTCGGATTAGCGGTCCGGCGTGTTAACCATTGCGCCATCCGGGTCGTCAATATAAGATAACATTGATGACATAGCCAAATGGGATCCTAATTTGAGGCATTATTTAGGTACTTAACTACTCATCGCTGGACCCGGATCTCCTCTCAGGCTGAGAATGATTCTGGCTTAACGTCATTACGATTGCTAAGATGGAACTAAGTCGAAATGCTTTGACACAAAAGTGGTGGTCTAGAAAGTAGAATTCAACACTAATTGCTGCTATGGAGTAGAAATGTAGAAGGTTCTTAGAGCAATTGCAAATGCTACATGGAATTCCAAGGAAATTCCCTTGCCGAAGAATTATAACAGAAATTTAAATCCCGTAACATAAAACCACTGCATCTATTTGCACGAAGAATTATGTGAAGTAGTTTTTAAGTTACTTAATTAGTAGAACTACTAAGCTTAACAAAGTTAATCAGTGAAACAGCTTAAGACTCGACAGCGTCTTCAGTGTAACATGAGAATTTACGTCTCTAGCGCTTTTTATGGAACATAATATGATGCTGAGTGGAAATACTCAAAGTACCTCAAGGATTGAAGGATTGTATTCATCGTCTTTGTGATTAGAACAACACTTATCTAATTAGTTAGGTCTTATCTTATCAACGTTGCTGCATTGAAGGACATAAGAGTGACTCATTGGAGGTGTTACAGTTAATTCCTCCGATACAGTATTGAGTGTGTGACCGAAACCGATTAAAAAGGACATAAGCAGCAGTCGCTCTTACCGTCACATTCACTGGATGCTACTTTGCTAATTCTTTATTATTAAATGTTTCTATCGCTAACAAACGTTTTCTTTTCGTAATATCAAGATTTCAATTTTCAAAATTCATCGTCATGATCCCATTCACCACTTGAAGATTTTTTGGCATGAAGACTTTTACAAAATGTAATCACATCGTTATAGGAAATAGTCACTAATTTCTAATTAAATCACACTTGGTCTAGTTTTCAAACCTGTGGCGTAGAAGGCTAACTTACCACATACACCATACTTGGTCGATGTAGTAAAGCATTAACTACTAATAGGATCGTATCCATTACACTGGCCTCGTGTAAACACAAAGTTACCGAAACGTTGCAGTCCAAGTTTCTTTGCGTTTAACTTCCAAATTCAACTAATGTGCAGAAAATTCCGGTTCAAATATTGAATTACAAATATCAAGCAAGTCGTTCGGCAGCGACTGTGTGTTGATATGTGACTTTGTTTGAAGTAGAAACTTAAGCACGAAAAGTTTTAAATCCACTCGAGCGTCTGCTATTTAATCAAATCTACATAAATGTTCTTTCGCCTTCCTACTGTCTGCCTTTTTGAGGCAAACTTTTGTTAATTTAACTAAAGCGCTTTTAATTATTTAACGATGCGCCATTTAACTCGGATTTGAAATGATCTGGACTTAAATGTTTTTGATGCAACTGCATGCATCGATCTTTAAATGCATCTTTACGTCAAATGGAGGAATTTAGGACCTTATATATACGAGTATTGTAAAGGTTTTGACAGTTAGGCAACCGGGTTACAGGACATTTTTTCTCATGAAAAATTTGGTAAACTTGATTTTCAATGTTATTTTATTTGGTACTTGGTACTGGTACTGGTGTCATGCATATCCTATATTGAAAATCTGTCATGCTTGACGGAATAATATCAGTATCGTCATATTTTTTTCACGCGTAATCACATCCCTATTTCATCATCAATACAATTAACTCATCTTATGTCATAACTCCATTCCTTACAAATTTGGATTCATTTCTCATAAAAATACCTTCATACATCACAACTGATAATTTGTCAGATTCTTCACGCATAAGCGGATTATCCACAAATTACAACGACACTTGACGAACTCGCATTGTGACGGAGCTACGTCCTTGACAAATGGATCCAGTTCTAGGAGTCGACGGTTGATTAATATTGCCATCCCGGGATTTGACCACTCTTTTATTAATAGACGTATAAGTTTTGGAATGAAGATTCGTTTTTGATAAGATTCATAGAAAATTTGATCAGTATTTAGTCTTAGGTAACTTTAATAGCTTTAAAGTTTTATGAAATTTTATGTTTCTATTTAATAATTTAGGAATTATATTTATAAAAAAATGGTCTTCCTACTATTTTAAAGGATAAAAATTTTACCTTTCTATGGGAGGGATCTTTACTTCTCTCAATGTGACCGATGTGTAAAGAACTTGCATTACATTGACGTCTATTAAGTTATTTTGTAGTTCGTTTGCTTCATTTTCTATTATTAAAAAAATATACTCCATTTAAATTAAAATTGACCGTAACCACTTCTTCATCTTATTTTTCGACACGACATATTTTCCGACAAACACAGTTGGATTTCTCGTTTTTGTGACTTTTTGACAAATATTTATAGGTCGACAAATCTATTGCTCAGGAGCGGTTGATTAATATTTGTACCTAGGGATTTGCCAGTCCCACTGATCCTCGGCTCATTTAACACGGATTAATGTCTGGCTTACAACGGTCGGTAATGCAATAAAAACTTACTCAGCTTACCCGTTACCCATTATTGCTTAAGTCTTGGTTAGGAATTGCGGTTAATGAATTGAATTGTGTGGTATAAAGGTGGTGGATTTTTGTGACAGTGACACCATCTCTGAAACTACTTCTGTCTTAAAGTGATAGTGTAATTCTTCTTTCTTCAGGGTCATATTAGACTCATTCGAATGCAGATCTATGAGATCTGATAATTCTCATTGGATACTCGATAGTACAATGCTCTGATAATATGGCTTTGACCTGTACGTATATTACAAGTAGTGTCAAGAATCACGCCATCATCGATGTTATTCTATGTAGATTTTTGATCCGTTATATATTTTCTTCTTATACTTCTATTAACTAGTACTACAAGAAAGTAAGAGCACGAGCAAGAGACGACACTAAGAGCTTGCAGCTTATCTTATACCATGTTTGCAGCAATACCCTTAATAGTATTGAAGTAAATACGAGTACGTGACTATATAATTTATCTCATATAAGTATTTCCCTTTTACCACAACCTTTAAAATCCACCACAATAGCGTGATACATTGCTGTTCTAACGCTAATAGTATAACGTATTGCCTTCAGACGAATCACGAACTTCATAAAGATACTCAGAAGAGAATAAATATTCCTTAAAATGTAAACATCGTAGTATTCATGAAGTGGAATATAAACAAGCAGCAAGCACTGTTTAATGCAGTGAAAACACTCATAAGTACGAGTATGTACGAAGCGTGCGAGTAACAGAAAATTCACTGCTCGAATATCGTTTCTATGAAATTAGTTTGTTTTTGAAATTAGATTGCGTCATACCATTGGACTTAGACTGGATATAGAGCAGTGATAGCCTAATGGTTGAAACTTGGTCTCTGAATCGGGAAGTCCGAGGTTCAAATCCCAGGCATCTGATTTATGTGCGTATAAGAAATAAATTATCACTTGCTTGAACGGTAAAGGAAAACAACGTGAGAAAACCTGCACACCTGAGAGTTCCTAAAAGTTCTCAAAGGTGTGTAAAGTCTACAAATTCTCATCAGGGTACTTGTATTGCTAGAATTGTACTTGACGTCGACCGCAGATGTGTAGCTAACATCTGCGGTCGACGTCAAGTACAATTCTAATCTGATCTGATGTTTATCATAGACGTCCATGGGTGGCAGTAGCTTCTTACTAACCTGATGTTCGGTGGCTACCTCATTGCTACAAAAATAATGTACTTGAATACACCTTATATAGGCTCGTATTGGTCTATAAAACAATTTCTAGAGCTACTTTCTTAAATGTTTTTTTTCCAAAACGTACTAGTAACGCATCTGAAGTCAACCTCAGATAGGACTTTAATCTTATCTGGGTTGATTGATGTCCATGGGCGGCAGTGACCACTTACCATCAGGTGGACTGCATGATTATCTACTTCGGTCATAAAAAAAAACCATTAACTTAACATTACGTTAACTCAAAGCAAAAGAAACCACACCCAACGGTTTAAAGCCTTAAAGACTAAGTCACTAGTTCGGAACACATTTACATACTACCCCACTCTCAAATTAGCGCCCATTCGTTAGTTTAGGATCTACATTATTCCCTAAGTTTAACTTTACATTTACGATGCCTGACTTTTACGGCTTTTTGGTGCGGTTTCAATGTGGCTAATTGATGCGCTGTCACAATAAAGGTGATTTCACATTGCTGCTTTTCTAGAACATATTATTAGAAGGTACATTCTGTCAGGTAGAACGAGAGTGTGAAGCAGTTCTTATAATATGTTGGAGTGTGATTGCCGGTTCACTTATAATGAAACGATAATCTTATTCTTCTGATGATTGTTTCACAACCACTCCGATCCAAAACAGAAGGTTAATATAAGTTATTAAAATGTGATTAACCGGAGACCAAACTTTTGTATGTCATCCACCATACTTTATTTAGATCCTCAGACCTACAACAGAAGTGTAAATTCATATATAATTAACATAACTTAAAACAAAGTCGCTTTCCGCTGTCCCTATGTATGCTTAGATCTTCAAAACTACGCAACGGATTTTGATGCGGTTTTTTAATAGATAAAGTGATTCAAGAGGAAGATTT
>DWPV01003875.1:0-14480 GCA_018251915.1 Urbanus proteus proteus
TAATTATAATACTTCCGTCAATTTGACGGTTGCGGCCGTTGTAGGTAGTGCAAATGCGCGGCCCTTCTAGTGTTAATTTGTTTGATAAAAAAGGTAAATAATATTTGATAAATCAATGAAATGATAAGGTAAGGGACAGGAAAGATATGAAGTTTAGATGAGATAGGATAGGTGAGAAGAAAGAAAAGGGCAGTTAAGAAAGAGAGCTACATGAAAGTACGGTGACATGATTTCAGCCACTTTAAAAAAAAGCAATAGACGGGACAGGAGAAAAAGAGATAGATACAGAAAGAGAGAAAGGCAAAAAGTACATTTTCAAAGCATAACCTTCATGGTATACATAGTAATATGATACATATCATAGATGCCGTGAACAAACACACGGAGGACGCATAAACCAGACCCGAAGCATAACTCCAAATTCATAATTTAAATTCTATGACAATACATGTTATCAACCAAAACTACTTCACTTTCTACAATGTAATCATCGATAAACGAAATTACACAAACATGTTTCACTCAAAACAGTAACAACTTGAATTACGTAGCTTCAACTGTAATACAGTAATTTTAGTTAAGATAATTTTGTACCGATATTGCGCAAATATCGCGTCGGCGGTTGCAATATGGTTAACGTCAGTAACCGCATCACTTACTGGATATTGACTACCATTAGTATTTCCATACATTAGTCTGTTTGATTTCGTAACTTCGTTGTTTATGTTACACTAAAATCAGTTTACAGTAGTTAGAACAACATTATAAGCCGATGTAACATACGTACTATTTTTGATCTGAATAATTATTTTCTTGTTTCATATCTTTTACTTTATATCGAGTACCTTAATGGTCATCATGCCAATTTGATCTGTGCACTAGGTTCTATTTTGGATAGGACATCTAAATGTAAATTTTATCTTCTTGCGTGGAATCTAGAATAAAGCGCTGTACAACATTTGTCTACTATACCAAGTATATAATCTTAATTATTATTTTAAAAAAAATATTGGTTCTTGGATTTTAATGCAGATATTATAAACACAAGTAAACCATACTGTAATATTCCTTTAAAATTCGTTCATATCACGTTTTAATGAAATATCATTATTTTTTATATACTAGCTTTTGCCCGCGACTTCGCACGCTTCTCTACTATATAATGGCTGTTATTATACATATAAACCTTCCTCTTGAATCACTGTTTATATTTAAAACCGCATGCGTAGTTTTAAAGATCTAAGCATACATAGGGACAGACAGCGGAAAGCGACTTTGTTTTATACTATGTAGTGATTACGAAGTAACGATCATTATCGACGTATTAATTATTACTAAGAAATATCACTTGATTCATAATGGTTCTTAAAAAGGAAATACATGTTATAATAATGTCTTAATGTTTATGTATGTAACTGTCCAATTAAAAAGTAATAACGAGATCCTTGCCAATCTATATAAATAAATCAAAATTGAAGTGTCTGTTTGTGATTTCAAAATAACAACTTTTTACTCAATGCTTATGAAAGTTTACACGATACCTATAACGAAAATGCAATTAAAAAATGTCTGTGTAGCTGAGGTAATTTTCTAAACGGTTGGACCGATTTTGACGGGATTTTCACTGGAAGACAGCTAAAGATCTAAGCCGTAACATAGGCTAATTTAATTTTTGAAAAGCCCATTAGCACGCGCTCCACGCGCATGCGCGCGCCATCGCGGGAAAGTGGGATGACATTTATGTCTAATCTAGCTGATTCCCGCGGTTCCACCCGCGAAAAAAAAGTAAAAATAAAAACATCAAAACTTTGGTAACAACCCACTTTCCCGCGACGGCGGCTGTAAGTGTCCACAATTAAAAAGAATTTTATATATTATTTCAGAGCATAATCTATCTCTGTACCAAATTCCATCCAGATCCGTTAAGCGGTTCTAAAGTTATAGAGTAACAAACATCCATCCATCAATCCATGCATCCTCCATCCATAAGTATTATGAGCCGTATTTTCCTCGATAAAATTTGAAGTACCCAGATTAAAATTGACTTACAAGATTTGATAAGTTAGTTAGTTTCTTTGTTACATTTTAATCTATTATGAAGCACTTTCTACACTCATACACACTCATCCAGTACCTGTGGGTGTTTACGACGGTACGCGACCACACATACCACCGTCCTTCCCTGGGTCGCTGGATGGACGGTTCGAACTTCCACTCGAGCCGCCTGCAACCCCGGAAGCCCCCTTTTAGTCGCCTCTTACGACAGGCAGGGGATACCGTAGCCCTATTCTGGTCCCGGGGCTACAGGGACAAAATTACAAATTACCATTTACCTACTACCAGTCTAACGCGCAATGGGTCTTGGGTTTGATTCCCGGCCAGACAGACATTTCAATGATGAATTTAGATTTTTGTTCTGGGTCTGTGTGTTTGTGTATTCGTGTATGTGTGTGTCCATGGCATCCACGAAACAGGAAAAATCTTACTGTGGGCTATAAGTATAGAAAGCGTTTTAAGTTTAGTTTAAAGGCCAGAAACTACTACACTACTAAGCTTAGACCGTTCTGATTGTGTTCAGTACGAAACACTAAAATAGTATAAGTGGGTCATGGCACATATAGAAAATGCAACGCTGGTCGTGTACGCTCATATATCACTGGAACACACCGCGTATCGAAACCACAACAAATGTTTATCGGGCGCACAAGTGCTAATATATTTTCAACGGGAGTTTAAATTTTCCTATTAACCGCCACTGTTATGACCACTACACTCGTAGCTGGTTTGAATTTAAACCATGCTTGTACTCGTAAATGTTTGCTTAACCAATATGTGAAATGTGTTTCACTCAAGCCTTTCGTGTGGTGAAGCGTTCTTCATAATAGTTGAAAAGGTTTCAGGTTCGATCTTTGACCAGGAAAATATCTAAACAAAGAATTTGTATTTTTAAGCACAGGGATTTCTGGCTTAGCGGCTATGGAAAACTGTAGAAAGCGCTATATTTTATATTTAAAAGTTAAAAGATTTGCCTTGTTTTTTATTGGTAACAATTTTACTTCTTAACCCTATGAACTATTTCACAACAGGATTTAGGGAAGATAGATTAAACTGACTGTATCCTTCAAAACTCTAAAAGTATTAAAAAATATAAATAGGGTGCGACTTTAGCGTGACCACTTTCGATAAATAGAGTTCTACCTCATCCATATTGTATGAATAGTTATAAAATTGATATATTGGAAGAGCCAGCAATCAAACCACGAAACAAACTTCCAAAGTGTCTCATCCATTTTTCGTGCATCTCAGCACAATAAAATATCCTGGTGTTATCACCGGAGCTCAGGTGGGGGAGGGGGTTCTAATTTAGCCGCCACCTGATTTTCGCGTAATTAAAGATGGGATTTCGGGAAGGAAGGGTGGTGGATGGACAATTTATTGGAATAAACCTTGTTTTATTACCAAACCCCCCTGCGCCTATTGTGAATGGTGTATAGAAGTCGTGGAAACGTATTTTTCGGTTTATTACCTGTTTTGTTAACTTTCTATGTTGGCATTTTAACTAAAATTCACCCAATAGTTTTTGCTGAAATATGATGTTCATTAGGGGCTATGAACATGAATAATTTATTTTATATCGAATTCCTCCTAATATTCCCAAGACCATAGCCCTACCATCTATACTCGTATAAAAATGATTGTACTGTGTTGTAGTTCATCCAAACAGCAGTGTTAGAATTAATTTCTATAGTAAAACCAATGTAATACAAGTATATTCTAAACAGACCTTGAAAGAAAGAGAATGCAGGAAGTGGCACGTGGGCGAATTGAGGCGACTACCAGTATGATCAACTTAGTATTAAAGCCAGTCATTTAAACACGTATATTTTGTTTTGCAGGTCGTACGATTTATGTAAAACTTCGTAAACGTGTCTCATTCATTTTTGACAACAGAGAACCAATAAAAATAGTAGTTTCTTAGTGGTGTTTGCTTGGAGTTGCTTAGTGGTTTTTTAGTGGTATTTTTTTTCTTTTTTCCGTGAAATAAAGTCTTGTATTACACAAGTTGCCAATTTGCTTAATTGAGCTTTAAACCTTCTTATGTCTCAAAGTCTTTTACTTAACTGATAAAGAGAAATGAATGACTCCGTAATGATAACATATGATAATGATAACATGTTACCTTAATGTCAACGACTTCACAGCGAAGAGTACTTGACCTGAAGTCATCCAATACTTGCCCCGCAACTTGACTTAAACCGACAAATAAGTACTAAGATCCTTAAGCTCCCCCAAACTTGGTAGCACCCTTAAGCCTGCCGTGAAATTATGCGAAAATTCGCTGGAATTTTTGTTTTAAGCAACTAATTTTGTTTTATGTAACAGAAGTACACAACAAGAACAATTTTCTTCTGATAGATTAGTTAAAAAAATGTTATGTACCGTAATAATAATAGTTAAGAAATAAAGATGAAAATGAATCAAATAGACAGATTATATAAGTCTTAGACATAATGTACGTTATAATGTTTTTTTTAGATATCAGTCAAATAGTTCTTATACATAGCTTCGTTTAACTTTG
This sequence comes from Urbanus proteus proteus, assembly GCA_018251915.1. Lineage (NCBI taxonomy): Eukaryota > Metazoa > Arthropoda > Insecta > Lepidoptera > Hesperiidae > Urbanus > Urbanus proteus. The sequence goes on from DWPV01003875.1 coordinate 4,580, forward strand.
TAGGTCTGCGAAAAATGCTTAAATTTAATATTTACGAATTATGCATAAAATTTAATTTATAAAAATAATGAAGTATATTAAAGTTGTGTGAAGTCTTATAGACTTTACATGAAAATGCGAGGTTATAAAGAAAAAAAAGGTTGGTTATTGTTTAAACATATTTTTCCAATGTCATGAACCAATCGACTTTTCAAGTCTCTTAGCTAGTTGTAACATAAAAGATCGCAGCTTATCTGTCTATCGCTTATCAAAGGCAATAGAAATGTGCTGAGCGTACAAGAGCTTAATATCTGGCGGAGAGCCAGGGGGAGGCGGGGTCAGTTGGACAAAGTGATAAACACGTTTGTGGTTCACAGTTTGATGTACAAGCTGAAGGTTTATTGACTAGTTATAAATACTAGCGATAGCTCAGTAATCGAAATTCGACCACATTTCATTAGACATTGGCACAACGTCAAGCACCTTTCCTATCCTTCCTTGCCTCTCCTCCTCCTTGAACCTTACCACATTAATGCATGTCACAACTACAACATGAAAGCATCTCACCACATCTCTGTTATATTAGTCTGTATTAGAAATATATCCAAAAAATGAGGTTTAATTCACTAACCTGCATTTAAAAGAAACAATGAATTTTTTGACGAAGACATCTTACATAGTTGACTGATATGTGTCTTACATTCACAGTATTGTTGTTAATAATGTAAATAATAAATTTCTTATTATTTACATTATTTACAACACTATTTAATTTAAGATATTTTGTTACAGTTATTATACAAATTATCTTCAAGAACTCCTACACTGCATGATTTTCACGTACCTATGGCTAATCTCACACTTATTCGTGCACGCATCATTCGAAAAAAGGGACCCAAAGATTCACGTACTAATGACACGTGACACGCAGTGGGTTCGATTCCCGTCCAAACAGATATCTGCTGAATGATGAATTTAGATTTCTGTTGTGGGTCTGGGTGTTTATGTATTCGTCTATGTGTGTCCATGACACCCACGACACGGGTTAAACCCTACTGCGGGGCTATGAGTGTGGAAAGGGTTATTTATACACCTACAAAGATCTTCCTGGAAAGTGAGACGGTATCGTATTCTTCTAAACTGACTAATACATGCATGCAATCGTTCGCGTTTAATTTGCTTTATGATTGTATCGATTTAACCCAAAAATCCTGAACATTTCCATTAAGCTAAATAATTGAGCTAAACATATTTATGTTAAAAACAAAGGCTTTAGCGAAATCTTACACAAGCCGCTCTAAGACTTGTATTAAAAATGTTACAAGTTTTAAATTAGACTGAAGGTCGCATTCAGAAGGTTAAACATTATTGGCCTGAAAATCCTTAGAATTAATGTCATTGGCACAATGCGCCATCGTTAACCTTCAAACTATAGAATTGGTTGCGACCCTCCATACAATAAAATGTTTATTGAACTATACTGTTGTTAAACTACTTACTAACTAAAATTGTTCTTTGTTAGAGTATCACGCAAAAGCGGATATACTGATTTAAAGTAAACCGCGGGTTTTAAAAGCTAATTAGACTTAAAAACTGGTATATATTTTATCTAGCTAAGCTTACAAGAGCCCGTGACATAAGGAAGTCTTCCCCAAACCGTTTTATAGCGTAAGGCAGTTCTTGTGTTTTGTTGGAAGGGTGTGATTCCCGGCTCTCTTAGCTCTCAGGATTGGTAATGCACCTGGGATTGATTTTATAGTAGTTACTAGCTGATCTCCGCGGTTTCAACCGTGTTAAATAAGTAACAAGGCGTATATACTTATTTCATTTTATTTCATTTCATTTGCATTTTTGTTATAGGTATTGTGTAGTGCCATATGGATTAAGTAAAAAGTTGTTATTTTGAAATCAGAAACAGACACTTCAATTTAATTTATTTAGTAGGTATAAAACTCCTATTCTATATGTAGGCTTGCTTCAGACTTCCATTGGTGGCAACAACCAATACTAAAAGCGGTCTACATGTTTACTAAATCCGTCTTAAAAGTATATCAACTACACTGTCAGATGTTAGCTACTACGCAGACGACGCCGCGGGTAATAGTTAGTCAAAGAGTAAAGTTAACCTCGCTTGGTAATATTTATGTTCAGCGTCGAATTTCAGCCGTAGAATACGACATTTGGCGGAACGCCAGTAATGGTAGCATTTTTACGATACAAACGGACGTGCAGTCTACCTGTTAAATAGTTCAGTTGAACTACAATCTCCATGCTGAAGGTACAGAATCCTAGGCGTAGGCCTAGGATATGAGTTACTATGTAGATAGATATGGATCACTATGTAGATAGTTACATGCGAATTGGAAATTATCATTTGCTAACAATAAAGTCAAATATAATGAGTCTTAATACGTTTCAAAGTTTTAAGGTGGTAGAGGTGGTCTTTGTAGTTCGACTCCGGCGGCACTACCGCCACATCTATTTCTGCCTTATAACAGCAGTGTAGAAGGTTTGAAGCACCCTTCAAACCTTCTACACTGCTGTGTGTATGTGTGCATGTGGTTAGGGATATACTTATCCGGGGCGTTCCAACTTATTTCTTGGAGGGTAGCAACGCATCTGTGGCCGACCTCTGGTAGGACTGCGATCTTATCTGGGGTCGATGACAGATGTCCATGGGTGGCAGTAGCCACTTACCATCAGATGGACTGCATGCTCGACTGCTACTTTGATCAATTTAAAGCAAAGTTTTTTTTTCATTTACTTAAAATCTTGTCTTGGACGTTTTTAAATTATATGCGAGAAGTTTTAATCGTTGTTATCTAGCGAGAACTTAACAGAGCTTAACGAGTCTGAAGCACGGAAGCGAGAATGAATTTGGCCACTTGCGGTCACTCATCCACATTTTATCCGCGGCTAACTTTGCTTCACTTTTTAGATCGTCAAAGATGTATACAAATCGCGTGGTATGGGATGAGAATGCTTGTTTGATGTTAACCCTGATAGCCCGAAGAATGTCTTCAGTGTTGTAGTTCAGCTGCGTATTACGACATTTGGCAAAATGCCCGTTTTGTCGGAAGTTGGAATAGTCAATGCCTAAAGATGTTAACTTTCAAACTTTGTAAAGAAAGCTAAGTTCGGTTTAGTCAAATTTACAGGGAACAAGCGATTAATATGAACGTTATGAAATAATTATGAAATGTTAATGATCGCCATAATCACTTTTCCTCGTAGTATCTCACTATGTTTGCAATGTGGCGAGTAACATATGTGAATATGTAGGTAGGTACAAATGCAAATTTTAAGTCTTAGACTATTCAAACCTAGACAAGGTTTGAATTGAAACATTATTTCTTATTAAAAAGAGTTTGATGAAATGTGTAACATTTTTCGACCAAGCGTCCAATTTTTGGCGGAGTGCCAAAACAGCGGATTGGTCGCAAGACGTGGTAAGTCAGTGCATGTGGACGGTAATTTAACAAGTTGAGACGTGAAGTGGTAATGTGGACTCCAGAAAGTACATCAAAGGAAAGAAAGAAAACTTTTAAAAGAAAATTATTACTTATCCAACCGATTATTACTTAGACGACCTTAGGATGGCGCAATTCGAGGGTCCTGGGTTCAATTCCCAGCGAGGCGGAAATTTGAATGTTGGATTTAAATTTCCGTTCTTGGTCTGGGTGTGTGTCCTTGTCTTGTGTGTTGTGCATGGCACCCACGACACAGGAGAAAATCCTACTGTGGGGCTATGAGTGTGAAGCGTTATTTATTATTATTTATAAATACCTATGCTGATTTCTGATGTAAAAGTTATCGTAAGGTTTTCTATGGGACATACCAAGGACTACATAAATTTTATCTTAATATCCAATGAATATGAAATTGTCGTATGATCTTCGTATGACGATCTAAATTATTTAAAAAAGAAAGAAACACATCATTTGGATCAAATGTCCATCTTACCTATTTACAAATAACGAAAATGAACTATAAGTTTTTTTGAACGTTATATAAAAAATCTAGGGAGCTAATTAACAAAAGAAACAATTATAACGTCTTTCAACTTATAAGACCCTTTGGCGCTCATGAAAGTTTAATCCAAAAACTTTTACAATCGCTTCAGAATCGTACTGGCCATAATTAATTTTAACGTCAGAAGCGCCACCTTCCGGTCGGGAACAAAGCGGTGGAACAGATCGGCCATCAATCATTCGCTTTGTTCTTTGAAACTCGAAGAAATTGTAACTTCATCAAGTGTGAACCCGCTATTGTCTTGCCAATTGTCTTCGCTGTTCTGAAGTTCAGTGGGGGTTTTTGTTTTGATATTGTGCTTCAGCAAATCAATATTATATTTTTGTATTTTGATAGTATCCTAATCACAAATGACTGGAGTACCTACACTATACTACACTTAGGATTTATCTACTTAAGTCAATCTTAACAGTAATTCACAGTTTTTATACTTTATTACTTTTAGTTTTTATTTGTTAATCCGAATACTATGGGATGTTTCTTTGTAAATAATTAAACCAAGATCTTCGTTACTTTAAGTTTCACTACTATAAATAGCTATTAGTGCAACGACCACAAATTTAATATTTAAGCAAGCGTACACATTGTTTGCGAAAATTCCGCCGCAAAGTGTGCAACAAAATCAGCTTACAAGCTCGAAATAATCCTTAGGGCTGCCGTGTGCTACACCAAGAAAGCGCACGAATTTCTTAGCGAGCTTACTTTATGCGGCGCGATCCAGCCGCGCGACAATGTTTTGCTTTTAGCTAATAATCCGGTACCACGACCTCAGTGTACTAAAACATTGTTTGTATCATGGGATTTTGAGAGAAATTCATTTTCGTAATACTCTTCATCTTTTGTCTTAATTTCTTTAATTCCACAAAAGGCTGTTGTTTGTGTGATTATCACGCCTTGGTGACCTACAATACGTTTTAGGATATTTATTATTTTATCCTGTCAATGTTTTAAATCGGTGGGACAGTTATCAAAAATCTTATAAAATTTACCATTTTCTTTCCACTTCCTGTTCAGGACACGACGCATCAATTTATGTTAACGATATCCTTACCATTTCAAAATTAGTATTTACCTAACATCATTTAACATTTTTGCACTTTCGTTTCTTCATCTCTTTTCTTTCTTTCATTTCTTTTCTTCTCTATTTCTATAAATAGAAAAAATATAACGACAAGGATAAACAAATAGAGGACGACACGATGATTTATTTGCCAATTTTTAAAACTACCATTAATTTCTTAGCGTATTTTATGCGATGCGAGCCGCGTAACATTGTTTTGCTTTCAGCCAATAACCCAGTAGGGCACTAGAGGCATGTTTGTAAATGTTTCATGCGATATGTGAAGGGTGTCCCTTTTTTGTCCCACGAAATGTTTTTAGTACAGTGTTTGTACTACTTTTGATGAATTATTTTAGATTTCATGAAAATTTTAAGATTCCGAGATACTAAACTGACTATTGTTCACAAGAATTCGTGTTGTATTTCGATAATAATCATGGATATGATGAGCTAACCAAAAAATGTTCATTGAATACTTAAAGATAATTAGAATTTCTACTTTAATAATTAATCTTTTTTGGAATATCTATCGTACGATTAGAGATGATTTAAAATATCTGCTTAAAACGTTCATTGGTAATACAGCCAATGGATTAAGATTAAACTTAAAATAAATAGTTACTAATAGAAACATGATCATCTTAGAATTAACGAATTCATTGGACATCTTTCTACAATGAGATACACAAGCATGAAAAACTTAGTAAAAACTAGGAACTTGGCCATAGAAAGATCTGTAAAATAAAAGTAACGATAATTACACATCTTTTTTCCAAAGATACTCAGGAAAATGCGCAAACTACAGTGAACGAGAAAAGCAAAACCCCAAAACCGCTTGAATTCCCATATTCCATAAAACATGCTGCAACAAATACAATCGGAGTTAACGGCGACCGCAGCAAAGGTTTTACAACTTATAAATTTCAAAGGGCCGCCAATACCTCCGGAAACAAAGTGAGCTATAAATTCAGAATAATTCCGCCTTCCGTACAAAGTTCATCGCTTTGAAGATGTTCTTGTTTTAGTATTGTTTTATCGATTTTGGTCTTTTATGTAATGGGGTGCAGATGACCGTATTGGGACCCGGATATAAATTCGAGGTAACTGATGGAATCAATCGAAATTATGCGTATTACACATTACTTTCACTTATTTAAGAGTTAAAGGATACATTGCTTTTATAATTTGAAGTCACAAATCAGATTATCGATCTTTTATTTATTCTTTATGTACCTTACAATGATGTGTAGGAACAAACACGGACTTAATGCTACAAGTATTCTCTGCCAGTCAACCTTCGGACTGTCAGAATAACAACAATGGCGGTATTAATATGCAAAGTAATAATAAAACATATAAGCGTTTGATAGTTTAAGGTTCAAGGTTCATAAAATATAATAATTATTAAATCATATTAAAATTATTTCCTAAAAGCTACATAATAATGGTCAAAGGCTTCCTAGAAGGTAGAACAAAGCACGAATACGCCCGTCCTAAAACGCTTTGTCTTATTTGTACTCAAAGTGAACAGATGTGCATTTCTCTCCTGATTTACCTAGTAACTCGACTTCGATGTTCTCGTAGATACAACATAATTCTGATAGGTACGTTTTTATAGTACAATGAAAATTAAGAAGGAGCTAAAGTGAGACAGGAATATCTTTTTTGTAAAACGTTTCAATATTGAATATTAAATTGAGGACATGCTACAAGGTTTTTCAATTTAAGCAAGGAAAGAATCACGATGTATGCTTCATTTTAAAGTGCTGAACTTTAAAATGAAGCATACATCGTGATTCTCATATGTACCGAGACTGAAATTAAAATTTATGTATTACTACAAGTTAATGTGTCATGTTATAAAATAAATGAAGAATCTCTCTTCTCTTCAACCTACATTAGTCCACTGCTGGACGCCTCCCCCAAGGCACGCCACTAAGCCCAATATTCAGCTCTGAACCTGATATTCAGCTATAAAAAATGATAATCATATAAATGATATCATATCATATATATGAGCAGATAGTGTAGTACCTGTCCTGCAGTTTGAAATTCAATTTCAATCACAACATGGATTACAACAGAAAATTCTACTTCCACAAAAAAAAACTTTCCTAACAACTAAAAAATCTTTATTAACAAAACTATGAGCAAATATTTACTAAATAGTATGTAAAATGAGTATTATAGATAATGCATTCATACCGCTAAGCTAGAACACGTCTGTGAGTCGCATTGTCTTGTTTGGGCACAAGCTGTCGCGCCACAGATGCCGGCAGGATACTGTTTAGAACACGAATTTATAACGAAATGTGCATTTTAGAATAGTTACACCAATAGCTAAATAGACGCGTAGACACGACAGTAGCAACTCAAGCCCTATATTTTGTAAAACCTAATTAGGAAATCACGTAATTTATGTATTTTAGCTTATTTTAGTAATTAGCTTTTGCCCGCAGCTTCGCACGCATTAAATTACATACTAACCTTCCTCTTGAATTATTAAAAAAACCGCATCAAATCCATTGCGTTGTTTTCTAGATCTAAGCATACATAGAGACAGACAGCGGAAAATATGTAGTGACAACGCAGCGCACAAGCCGCTAACCACTGTCCACTGACTATGAGAAAAATGTTGACTTTTGGTTCCTTCTATTCATAAAATTTTGCCGCTCACTTGAAGATGATGGATGTACTTAAGAATTTTGATTTTAGAAGTGGAAAGTTTTGAGGCTCTGCATATTCCAGCGATGATAAGTAAATAATCATTACAGCCCAGGAACAACTGATATTAACTGGATATAAAATAATACATACATGAAATTGACCACAAATATTATCAAAATCGACCACAAGTTACATTTATCTAACCCTTCAATTCGAAAAACAGTCAAACTATTATAAGACAGAAACAAGTGTAGCGTTTGCCACCAAACGGTACTGATGATACAAATGCGAAACATTTTTTTACTTTCTAACCAACCAACAAATCCCAATTAATTAACCCTCCTAAGACGCTCAAAGCTCTTAAATTCCTTAATGAAGTCGGTCAAAATACATCCTTAAGAACGGTTTCATCTAATCAATCTCTGGGCGGTTTCTTATTAATTTCCTTGCAAAATCATCCTCACAACAGGAGCAAAAAGATTCGCCCATCAACCGACGTTGCAGTTTTTGCTTGCCCCTACCATTACACTCTATCATTATGGTAATATTCTATATTACACACCTTCGATGGCAAATTATTATGTTAGTATGGGATGGTATGCGAGGAACGAGCTTTCAGACCACCTGTGAGTGGATGGAACGCCATGGTTATATTTAGTTATGTCTTAATTCTAAGAACTATGACGGTATAAAATCTTCTACATACATGCACATATTATAGTGTTTCTTAATGATAGTTTATATCTAGTTTATATAGATCTGTAACGTTCTTATGCCCTGTACTTTTGCCAAAGTTAAAGTTATTCCGAATAATACAATTTTTTATTGGAATTTAACATTATATTTTACATCTATGTTAAGTAACACCTACACGTTTATGATAAAAAAATTAGCAAATTATTTTATGCTATGCTGCCAAGTTACGCTATTTCAGATTGTTTTAAGGTGCAGGTTCGAAGTTATGTCAGATATTTTCAATCCACGTATGAGGCTGCTATATGGTTAAATGATTACGGTCTAATAATTAAACCTAGACCTACCCGTTAAATTAAAGGCAAAAACACGTTTGGATTAGGTACCTACCAAAAATCAAATTGATACAAATAACTGTGAGTTCCTTTCGAGGTCACTTCGAGTAACTATAGTAGGATTTTCTTAATCCCCCGTGAGCGAGCTGTACGGGGAACTCATTAACGGCGATATAAAAAGGTTTTATTACATACAATCTTCTCCCCGCGACTATGCTTGGATAGACTATTACTTGAGCATGTTTACAGCTCAGTCAGGCTGTAATCTATTGACATTAAGGGTAATCTTTCTGAACTTAAGAGAAGACTTATTTTTCGGACGTTTTGATACTATAAGCGTTTACATAAGTAATTGTCGATTCGTAGGACACAATAGTTACTTAGTGAACCAATTTTGTTGAGTTTCAAAGAGTTCCTGCTATACTTATGCTATTTCTGCTGCGTTAGGACATGGCGTTCTTCAAAAAAGGTGCAAAAAGATCTCTCCTTCAAAGCCGGCGATGCATTGGCGACTCTTCTGATGTTGCAAATGTCCATAGGCGGCGGTGACTACTTTCCATCAGGTAGCCCGTCTGCCTTATCGTTAAGTTATTAAAAAAACTTATTAAAAAAACCTATTATTTAACTGCATATAACTGTTATGTTGAATATTGTAATTCTTGGATTTGTATTCCTATTGTGCCTAAAAAGGCATTTATTTATTTATTTAATAATAAATAAATAAAAAACAATATGTGTGTAAGTGTGAGTATGGTATGTGCATATTCCATAAATATTATAATAATTAATTATGCAATATAAAAATAAATAAAACGATAAACATAGATTATTTGTTACTCTCACATTCATATTTCTAAAATATTCAATTCGTATAAATAATATGATTAGAATATAATTCTGAACGTTGCTCGAATATTGTCCTGATCCCAAATACTTCGGGTGCTGGCTATAGCAGAATTTGTAGATACAGAATGCGAAAACCTTCGTCCTCATCAAACGTTTATTAAAGCCGAATTAGAAGGTAAAGCTTCGTGCACAGTGCTTAGAAGTTATTAGACTTAGGGCTAATTTTTCAATGCTCGGATAAAAGTAAGAATAGCTACCCGAAGAATAAAGTTACTTGACTCTTTATTCG
>DWPV01003876.1:0-14478 GCA_018251915.1 Urbanus proteus proteus
AAAATAAAGTATTAAGATAATTACTTATACCAACCACAATCTGAATTCCGAAGAACAATCAATCGCTCAAGAAGTGATACGCTTACTTAGATCGTCGTCCTTATAAATCTCCCGGTTGGACCGTTATAAATTTTTCGGTCAAGAAATTGGTGGGCACCGTGATATACGGGGCTCGTCACGGGGTACCTACATGGTATGCGGAAATTTATGGGACGCAATATATCGGCTGATGAAATTGTTGCGGTCGTGTACTTTTTGCGACTACGAATACCTGCTCCCTAAATAAGTCGGATGTTTTCGTGTATTCATTTTTTAAGTGTCGAAGTACTTATACATATTTTTTGTGTGTAATTTTTAAATTTAAAGTGGAAGTTTATCTGATTTATCTACTAAATAATATCGTATTAAAATTATGTTTATTATAAAAAGTACTTGAACATTGTAAATGCCGAATATTCCCAAAATTTTCTCAATATTTCAAAAATGTGCCTGGATTTTTTTACATAATTAAAAATGTCAACATTCCTGAATCCTTACTTGTCACATATTATTATGTATAACATACCACTCATCACATGTTACATTTAAGAAAGTCAACAAATAATCAAATACAACAACTTCACATACGATGTACATGGAAAATAATCCAAACTCGTAATTTCCAACATATATTTTTTTATTTTACACATACACCGTTGTAACTGCGATCATTTATACCTCCACGTAGGAAAACATTCCATGCAAGATATTTTCTAAATTTGAAATAGGTGCGCAATAACTTAGTGCTGAAATATATAACCAGTGAACAAAGTTTATCTTGTAATAGTGTGGTACAAGTGGAAATTAAGTAGCGATTGTGATAAGATATAAATCTTATAATTGGCGTTTAATAAGATTAAATACTACTGTTACAAATTATTTAGAAAACTTAAGTTTCGATGCTTATATTTATGTGTCAAGATAATAATTATGCATGCATGCAGATATACAGATTATTCAGGGTGTAATATTATGTCTCAAAAATAGCGTTATGGTAACCACATGAATAGATCACACAAAAGATTCCATATGTGATCATTGACCAGGTAGACTTCGAAATTTGAATTTAGATATTATTTGTTTCTTATTTATTGTTGTTGTTGTTATTGTCTTGTTGTTTATTTATGAATCAAACAATCCTAGTAAGTATGTTATTAATTACAGTTTAAAATTTTCGACGAACTGTTATAATTAACTCTTTAAGTATAATTGGTACTTTGGGACTTCAGCCGCTTTACTATATGAAGCCACATCATAATTACCGCATTATTATGAGGGAAAATATATTTATTATTTCCTGTAACAAAAAGTTTATATCTCATGACTTACACCACACACCACTTCGCTTCCCGAGTTCCACAGCTATTTGCATACAAATTGCCCTCCACTCACTTGCGCCGACTCTTCGCCGATCAGACCGACTCCGATTATAAAACATCGATTATGCATCCCTATTAATAGCTTTTTAGTCACCGCATCGAGAGCAAATCGGATTGAATCCAATAGAATCGGAATGGAATTGGGTTGACTCTATTATTATCCACTTTACCTAAAATTTGCACTATTATGATGCTGGAGTTTTTGAATAGTACCAATTGTTATTAGCGGAGAAAATTTTATATTATCTTTTACGAGATTCGTACGCGTACGCGGTTGCAATTTATGAAATAACACTTAATACTTATTGACAAAATTAAATGTAGACATTATTTTAAAGAAGATTGTTTTAAATGGCAGCATTTTACTTACAAGTCGACACTTACGTCTGAGCAAAACAAATCCATCCATCCATCCATCCATCAGCCTTTTGAGGTTTACTGCTGGACATAGGCGTTCCTTAAATGGCGACAATCCAACCGCTTTTATTTTTTTGAGTCCGACGGTTTTCCGCTGTCTTCTTTAGAGTAACTAGGCTTCTACTAGGCAAGCGTACTACATCCTGGGCTGCATCTCACCCAACAAGTCGGATCGCAGTCAAACGTGCGCCTATATTAAAATTAAAGAAAAAAAACATTAGTCCACCTGGTCGGGGGGCGCTGTGCTCCCTTTGCCCAAACGCCAACATCTAAATTAAAAACCTACATTTTATATTTCGTTCTATAATAAATCTTATGTTTTACAGATCAAGTTATACCTAAAAACTATGATCGTAGCAGATGTGCATGTATTGAATTCGTAGCAGGTGTGATAGTCGTCACGTTCTGTAGCATTGGAATGTAAGAATTGGAGCGTAGCTGTAGCTCATATTCGTAGCGCTCATAGCAGATTTGACAATAAAATTCTTACAATTCAAATCTTGGGAAGCGTACTCTACTATTTCTAGAAATAACTCGTTATTACAAGATTACTATGTGGGAAATACTTGCACATGTGTCAATTCGTAGCAGATCATTATGATGGTCTCAAATATAGTAGCATCAGAGGAAAGTCGTAGTCATTGACACGTAGACCGCGTAGCTTATGTTCGTAGCATTTGTAAGGAGATTGTTTAGTTTCATTTTGCACTTAAATTCTTATTAAATTTAAAATATTTAGAGAAACCAATAACGAGTATTACAATTGTCTCGATATTATAAGATGAGAGATGAACATAACATACGCCAATAGGAAACCATTTCTCATAACTGAATAAGCCCAAATGCATTATGAAGTTAGTTAATGAGATCCGATATAATTACATAAGCAGGGTGAGCTAGTTTAAGGATTAATAGTGGCAGTAATAATAGGATTGTCATAACACTACAAATATTCTACTAAAAAACATATGTTATCAATAAGTCGTTGAGAAACATAATACTTTTTAAACATGAAAGTTAATCATTTCTATAAAGTTCTATATCATATTACCTTCGAAAAACAACACAAAACAAATAGCAGTTTAAATACATATAAAGAAGTTAAGTGACTTAAATCTTTGCTAAATAAACCTTTTTCATTTTTGGGCAAAATGTGTCAAGCGTTATCTCCCACTCGCTCCAATAAACAGTGTAGATGACGTCATAATCTCCGTATCATTCACCGCTATCTCGGAACGATAAATGTTATTGTGCGCTATCTACTTCACAATTTTATTTTAAAATTCTCTACAGTTTACATGTAAAGTGTGCAATCTCAATTGTTTTAGTATTTTTCTTTATTAAGTGTTTGACAAAAGGACATTTAGAAATTGGTTGGTATTTTATTTTATTGTAATTAATATTTTGGCATTATTCGTTTTGAAGACTTAACTAATTGAATAAATTAACTAAAATCCCTCTCACTGAGAGGAGACCCGTCCCCAGCATTGGGACAATACTGGGTTGACAATGATGAACTAAATATACCTTATAAAATGTATTATCTCGATCTTTCATTATATTCATCACCTTAATGTATGCAAATAAAAAACTACCTACGTAATCACTCCTATCAAGCACAGTTACTAACTTGAACACGATGACGTCACAAGCCACGACACTTGTCTGCGGCGCGTCAGTGTGTACTAACTTCTTCATCTATCAACGGTGAGGGCTTTAGGGCTTGTAACTTCAATGCGTTTTTGTTTTCTCCCCAGTACGTAAGAAGTAGGGTTATGTTTTTGGAGCGTATGTATCTATTTTCTTGGCACGCCCTACACCGCAAACGGCTTGACGGATTTTAAAAAATGCGATGTCGTTAAATTCGTCTCAACTGTTATAGTGACATATACTATATCATTTTTAAATATGTCGGGTAAAAACAGAATAAAAAGAGGTGGAAGGTACGATTTTTGTATTTAACACATAAAAATATGGATATCTGTCATGTTATACAGAAATAAAAAGGCACATAATCTCCCCTATTAAGTACAGTCACTAACCTGACGCATCACACGCGTTATCTACTCCGCCCCGAGCACGATGACGTCACAAGTCGCGACACGTGTCTGCGGTGTCACTGTGTACCAACTTCTTCATCTATCAACGGTGAGGGCTTTAGGGCTTGTAACTTCAATGCGTTTTTGTTTTGTGACCACATTTTAATTTGTCTAATGCTTTGTAACTACTGTGTAAGGGACAATATCTACGGATGGAGCGTCTGGGGTAAATTCTACCATGCTTCTCTTAGATCTCCAGATCAGTAGAAGGAACGCGTAGGTTAGGCGTATTTTATTACTTTAACAAGGTTTCTCGAAATTTCTTTAAATATAATAAAAACTAGGACCTACCGCACTTCATGGTATTGATTGTCCATGCACCTATCGATCGATCATTCTAAGCCATAGTTCTTTAATTTTGCAAATTATATTTAGAGAATACGATCAACACATGCCATGTGATTATTTGGGACTTTGATCACTAGGACTTTTGTACAGCTGTTGGCACTTTAGCTATCAGTTTTGCTTAGCTTAGTTCATAGCTGTTTTGGGCCGCCTTCAACTTTTCTGCACATCCTTAAGGTTAACTGGACGAAAATGCTATTTGGCATTAAGTCCGCCTATGGTACCAAATATTATTTTTTTGGTATACAATAATAATAAATACTAATTTACAAATATTACATTATAACATATATTACATTATACAACTAATTTACATTTATTTTACTAATTTACAAGGTTGTACCAATGTAAATTGGTGTAGAAATATTAATTTTATAATTGAAACATACTGAGGAGTGTAAACTATTTATTGACTTAATTTAGCTACATATTCCCTATTACTATATTTAGAAAGCAAGAGCCTTAAAAAAACTATGACGATATAATACTTAAATTTGTTCAACACTGTTCATTTAAATTATTTAGGTAATTAGCTTCTGACAAGTTGGAGCCTCAAGCCTTCATTACGTAAGTTGCAACTCGCAAAGTTGCGCAACGCTCCGAGGCTTATCTTGTAAGCATCTGAGGAAAAAGATAAATAAGGGTTAACGTTGTATGTGATTTGGTAATTGACTTAATATATCGCTTATATCGTATGTTGACGATCTGCGTGGCGGAATGGTTACCATACGCGGTCTGACGCGCGGATGACGATGCGGCCCGGGTTCGATTCCTGGCCAGACAGACATCTAAATGATAAATTTAGATTTATTCTTTTCTGGGTCTGGGTGTCGGTATATTCGTGTATGTGTGTGGCCATGGTATCCACGACACAGGAAAAAATCCTACTGTGGGGCTATGAGTGTAGAAAGTGTTTTATTTATTTTTTGTTTTGTACGTGGGCTTACAAGGCGGTAGAACCTTTTGTGGTTTAACTCCGGAAACATCATTGCCACAACGTTGCTTTCTTATAACGCAGTGTTGAGCGCTGTTGCGTTCTGGTCTGGATGATGTGGTAAGTTTATCTTATATGATCAAAGCAAACGAGCATGCAGTTCACCTGATGGTAAGTGACCACTGTCGCTCATAGACATCTGTAATCAATCTCAGATAAGATCAAAGTCCTGCCGGAGGTCGGCCACGGATGTGTTGTTACCCCTGAGTAACTTGGACTGCCTCGGATAAGTATAAGTCCCTTACCATACCTTTTAAACCAGAATACAGTGGCGGTGAACAATGCTGTTATGTACTGGCAGAAATAGGTATGGGTTGGTGCCGCCGGAGTCAAACCACATAAAGTTCTACCACCTTTAAATTCCTAATATTACAGTGTAACGCGCAGTGTTCAGCGCGTTACACTGTAATATTAGGAAAGGTTGTTGTACTGTAACATTAGGTCCAAAGTATGTAAGGCGTCCCAACTTAGTCCTTACATAGGTAGGAGCAAAGCATATTTGGCTAATTCCAGGTAAGGCTATATAATCGACTTTTAAATATTATATAAAGTTAGTAAAACTTGTTAAAGAGATAACCAAAAGGCTAACAAAGTCACATAGAACTAACTTAGCGTAAGTCGAATGACGTTCAAGTATTAAGTTACCAGTTTACACGGCCAAGGAATTAATATCCATGCACTACGTAAAATGAATACACTGCCGGCATGCAAGCATTAACATAATGTAGGTGCATATACCACTGTCTACCATTTTCAGTTACGGTCCAGTAATAAACAGCTTCATATTAATTATGGAGCAAATACAATGCTCCATTTAAGTGGAGCTGCATGTACACACATCTCACTATTTGAATTATTCTACTCTAGTTTATGTTGGTCTTGTTTGAATTTAGTCATTTTTATAAGGATTTTTAGTAAGTTTAGTAAATGGAGCAGTAACCGAAATATGGGCAAGCATTGCCGCCTATGGACTTTAGAGGTGATTTTGAAGTTGGATCTATTAGGCTCTGTCAAGATCTTATGGCAATTTTTTAATTATTAATTAGCGTAATATTAGAGGATATGCAGAACTTCACGTTGGTAGAAGTGTATGTATTTCGACTTCAGCCATACCACCGCCACACCTATTTCTGCCTTATAACAAAAGTGTTAGGCAAGGCTGTGTTCTGGTCTGAAGGGGGTGATGAGAGAGACATACTTTTCCGAGGCGTTCTAACTGAGTCCTCAGAGGTTGCAACGTATCTGTGGTCGACCTCAAGTAGGACCTTGATCTGGGGTTGACTAAAGATGTCCATAGGCAGATGTGGTCACTACCATCAGGTGGACTGCATGCTCTTTTGCTATTTCCATCATGTAAAAATAACTATTATTATTAGGATTATACAAAATCTTTTGCTAAATATTAGGGGATAACTTATTTTAGAGCATGCAGAAAATACGTACGTAAGAAATATAACAGAAAAAATATAAAAATATTAGAACAAAGTACTATATGTTTCTTTCTGAAGGTATTCAAGTAACAAAGTTCTCCCGGAGTAATAAGCTGCAATCAATCGTATAAGTATGAGTCTCTTAAATACCATTCTCTAGCCAAAACAGCAGTGCTTAACGTTGCTATTATTAGGCAGAAATAATTGCGGCCCTGGCTTTTCAGGTCAACTCTCTTATGGCATTGACGACCGGCGTCATAGAGCGGTCACCATACCGGTCTGATATACAAAGGGTCTCGGGTACAATCCCCGGCCAGACAGATATCTAAATATTTTTTGGCTTTCTGTTCTTACTCTTGTTAGTGTACTCCTGTTCGTGTGTCCATAGCATCCATAACATATAATAAAACTTAATATGAGGTTGTGTGATCAGAAACAGTTATAAAAATAAGTTTTATCACGTGCCCTAAAAACACATTCAGTGTTTATTTTTAAAATAACACGCACGCTTACCTGTATACAAATTTGTTTTACTGAAAAGAGCACTGGATAAAATAAAATCTACGCTTACAAAGTATATGCTGAATGGGGTGCGTGGAAATATTTTTTTTCACTCCATTGTACCAGTAATTCACTCGTTTGTCGCACTTAAACAGGAAACGTTTTCAACGCTGCCAAATATTGTGCCTAGTAAACTGTTATTGGAAATTCTCAACGCGTGGTTGATCGCGTTTTTTTTTAATAATGACTTTATAATTGTAGTTTCATTTTTAGTTTATATAAGCAGACTAAATAATAATAATACTCACACTAGGATTATCTTGGTGTGGGCGATACGTATGGATAAAAACATGTGCAAAAATATTTTCATGCAGTACAATAATAATAGTTGATTGATTAAAGAAAAATTTTCGCGTTGTTATAAGTCGCAAATGTCATAATCCTCATAGTAGAAGATTGCCATAGATACTGAAAATAAATTTAATACCTTAAATAAATATATAAAAATATTATTCCTATTTTAGCCTTAAATCTAAAAGAATGCTGAATATTAGGAACAACTTTTTCAAATCACATTTTATAACTTAATTCGAGTCGCCTAAACGTGCGGAGTTAAATATTTTCACAGCATAACACGGCGTCGAGGGCAATGCTTCCTTGAATACACTTTGCGCTGCCTGGGGCCTAATGATCCATTTGCCCGTTTTAATGAGCAAGAGACGCACAATGGACGCTCGTTATACCAACAATGGGGACTCCATCACGTGGAGCCCGTATCAATTGGGGCGCAACTGTTACCTTCGCATTTGCTCCGAATGTAACGACGGATCATATTGTCAATGCATTTTCGTGTATTCCTTTCAGGAAGGAGACGAGTTCTATATAAAATGCTGGAATATTTTTCCTTCAGCTGATATTATTAGGTGTGGTATAAATGCAGAATTCCTTTCCCGTTTTATAAAATAGCAGTGAAAGAATATGTGTTCTGTATAAGTAATATACGGCTATAAAATCTTAACATTATTGCAAATTGCTAAAAAATATTATTAAACTTAAAAAATAAGGTAAATATTACATTTAGGAAAAGTTAAGTTACTAATAAGGTTACTAACACCTTAGTCCGTCAGTTATATTTGGTGCTGTATAAAAATAATAACAAAAATGTGAATAATAATAAAAAAACAGAGTGTAACGTGGCTCAGTATTTTAATTTGTACACGGAATCTGATTGAACTTATATTAGGCACATTAATTTCGTTATGCACTGGCGATGCAAAGTAGCATAACATACAGTACAAAACATGAAATTGGCAAGTCAGCATGATGCGAGCTCAGTACGTGACGAAGCACTGAGACGCGCTCGCTGAGAGCTTACGTGCGCGACGCTTGTATGTTTCAAAATGTGTATGTGCGTACTTAGGGTTTTAAATAGGAGTAAAATAAAGCTATGCTTATTTGAATTGAATATGTTTTGCATAATAAGTACTGAGCTGCATTCAAAAAAACTCAAAACATAGTATCAATTGTTAAGTATACTGAAAAGAAAAGTGCACAAATAATAATGTTCTGTATTTTTTTTCGAGTTGGTAAGGCTAAGAATATTTTTAATAATTAACCAATATATTTTTTTATTTACTAGATTAAGTAGTTTACGAAATTTATGGAGAAGTGATAACCTTTTTGTCTATTCCATAAAATATGTTGATATAAGTATACCTACAGACCAAAAGCATTTATTTAATAATCTTATTTTTTTAATATACTTGGCTTTGCAAGTGACCAAACCTTTATGTTACGTAGCTAGTTTCCTCTTCAGTTTGGAATGCATTTTGCGTTTCGAGATGTCGGCAATGAAAATGACAAATTGTTAGATTACACAGTCTTCAACATAATTATCGACTACAGTCAATAATAACACATACTGCCATATTCCATAACAAAGTGTATGTCTCGCAGAGGTTTCATTGTTCTATTGTAATAGTTCTATAGCATAAGTGCACTGTAGCGTGATAATTACTCAGGATGGGATAGTATCTACTATTTTATTGTTAAATGACTTAAGCCAATACACTGTGAGCTATTTGACCCCCCCGATTTTGCCCGCGTTAAAGAAGTAAAACGCGTAGATATTTAAACATAAGTGATACCTGGCTCTCCCACGACAGCGCGCATCCGAGTGCATACGTCTTAGATCTTCAGCTACTTTCTAGTAAAAGTCCTGTCAAAATCGGACCAACCAATTTTGACTGGACATTTTAGAAGATTAACTCAGCCAAAGAGCGCCATTCCAGCTGATCCTGTTTCTCTTTCGACTGGTCTTTCTGATTAATTGATAAGAAACTGCTATCAATCTTCTGAATTTAACTAACCTCGAAAATGTGTAAATTTCGCTGTTTGGAGCCCACGACACCATTGACAAATTATTTACTAATTTACAAGGGAATTAATAAATGTGACGGATTCCAAAAAATTTATCTGCCTTAACATACCAAGCCAAGGCTTGGTATCTCTTTAAAC
This sequence comes from Urbanus proteus proteus, assembly GCA_018251915.1. Taxonomy (NCBI): domain Eukaryota; kingdom Metazoa; phylum Arthropoda; class Insecta; order Lepidoptera; family Hesperiidae; genus Urbanus; species Urbanus proteus. The sequence continues at coordinate 9,722 of DWPV01003876.1, forward strand.
TGTCAATATAAGCCAAATAGACACAAAGGTGTTGCAACAGTCAATGCTGATTTTTGCTGTACAATTAATCCAACGAAAAGACAGATGGGCCACCTGATGGAGAGTAGTCTCCGTCGCCTATGGACATTTGCAATACCAGAGGAGTCTCCAATGTTTCGCCCGCGTTGTAGAAGAGCTCTGTTTGCGTCCTTCTTGAAGAACCCCATGTCATAACGCTCCGGGAATGCCTCGTACTATTTAATCTAAATAAGATCAAAGTAGAACAAATATTTTGGACAGCATACTACTTTTATATACAGCGGTTTATCTGTGTTCCATAAACACTTCAACTAGAGAGACGTTAGATGAACATACGACACATTCTACAATACTTGCTATAAACCATAAATTGACGTCTGTGTCAACAATGGGAATGACAAATCGTTAGATTATGCAGTCCTCGGCCATCAATAGCATATCGACTGCAGTCAAATAATAACGCACGCTGCCGTATTTCATAACGACATTGTCTAGTGGAGGATTGATCGTCATGTTCTATTGTAACATTCTATTGCATGTGTCCAGTGGAGCGTACACTTTGAACTATGTAACGTATGTAGATTTGTTCTTTTAAATTAAAAGAAATTACAATAAAATACATATAATTATGAGAAAATAATAAGATTGAGAAAGTAAAGGATAGTGGTAACTTAAGTATGAGGTTCGGCCTCACTTGGTGGAGGGTCGCAATTGAAGCCAAGTTACAAAATAGTTTTTATTAAAATTTTGAAATATTCTGTTATCAGTTTGCTATAAAACACTTTAAATCTTAACACACTTGTAATAAAAAAGTTACAAACCATCATAAATCTTAGGTAAGATTAAGATTCTTAGGGTTAGTCTCAGATGAGTTGCTACCTCGAGGACGAAGTCAATACGCGTCTGATAAGTATATGCCCCATAAATTCTTTTCTTTAAAGGTTATATAAATGAACTATTCATATACATATTATGTTTATGTATAAATTGAAAAAATCTAAGGCCTGGGATTCGAGCCGTTGACCTGTTGTAGATACGTCCATATCCCAAGACCCTCAGCTACATAGTTCTATTACATTGTATTACGAAGTTCTTACAAGCGCTAACTTTTAAACTCCATCCCACAAACTCGTTTAGATCCCGAATGGAATTATCACGAGTTGCTAAAACCTTACTTCGCCGTTACTCCGCGTCACACTCCTTGAAGCTTGTAACTCTGTTACAGTTAGGGTCACTACCTACAAATAACGCATAGCGAAACACTATTTACCTGTCAGTTTTATTAATTCACATAGAAGAAGGTAATACCCAAAAAAATTAAATGTAAAGTTAAATACAGCAATTGGTTTAAATTTGACTTGAGATTTTATTTCTGGACTTTATAAAGCAGGCCGTATGATAACTATACTACATGGATGTGAAGGGTTTCACTTTTCCGTTGCTTTATCTAAGGTGTTAAAATTTAAAATTGCATCTGTTTTAATTGGTGACGCCTACACACTATGCGCTGATGTAAATAACATGAAATATTACCCAATGTGCTGACATCAGATAACAATTTGCTCAATATTTACTGCTGTAATAATGCAGAAATTTGTGTGGTGGTCGTTTTGCTGTAGTTCAACTACGAAGTGTATGGCCATCTTTTTTTTTATTGCTTCGAAGTAGCAAATAAGCATGCAGTCCACCTAATGGTAAGTGAACACAGCCGCCCATGGACATCCATTGACAACCCCAGATAAGATCAAGCCCTACCTAAGGTTGACCACAGATGCGTTGCTACCCGTAAGAACTGAGTTGGAACGCCTCGGATAAGTATGTCTCCCTTACCACGTCCTTCAGACCAGAACACAGCAGTGCTGCTGTTATAATAAGGCAGAAATAGGTGTGAAGGTGGTGCCGCCGGAGTCGAACTATATAAAGTTCTCCCACATTTGGTATGTATTAACCTTCACACAAGTAATGTAATCGACGGGAACATTTTTTATTAATCCCGCAAGTACAGTAGAACTGCAAATTCAGGCAATGTAAGCTCATCCCAGTAATTTTTGTGAAATATCTAGGGACAGCACAACAAATTGAAATCAGTCGCTTATCTGCTTAGGGCTGTCTGCAAACTGAATATTATTGTTATATTTTTTGTGTCTTCAGTTATTTTATATAAATTTCATTACAGATCCTGATTTCATATGCATATAAGTACGAATAGACTGGAATATATAAATGCATGAACTGTTCAACCGTTCGTTTTTCATTCACTCATTCATTCATATTTGTGTTAAACGTTTGAATAATTATTCAAAATTACATTCTATCATTCATTCGGTTCACTCACTAATTCGTTCATTTAATCACATATTTATACATATATATCACAAAAGTGCAAACTTAAATACCTTGTAACATTTTTTTGCAAATAAACAAAGATTAAATTATTTTGACTAAGTGATATTTAACTGTAAGGCACATATACTCGTATAATAATCATGTTTGATCTCCTGATACCTATATGCTAATTCTGCCCCACGTAGAGTTCGTCCTAACTTCAGTAGCATCTATTTCCAACTTTGCTTCGGTGAATCCCTACGGATCAAGTATACATGATATCCATATCTGTTTCTGTTATTAAATGTAGTACGATATTTATTATTAAAGAACTTCTCGTATAAGACGTTGATTCAAAAATATCTTTAAAATCTTTTGTGTAATATCTTTCTAACGGTTCATATATTGATTATCGTCCTCGTCGGAAAGTCGTAATGGTAGTGTCGCAGACGATGTTTTTTTTTAATGCGGAATCAAGTAATTAACGAATGCAAGTCAGGTAAAAAATAAAAAATAACGCTTTACACTCATAGGTACCATACTAGGATTCCCTGTGTCGTGGGTGCTATGGACAACACACAAGACAAGAACACGCACTCAGATCAAGAACAGAAATTTAAACTCATCATTCAAACTTCCGCCTCGTTGGGAATCGAACCCAGGATCCTCGGATTAGGGGTCCGGCGTGTTAACCATTGCAGCATCCGGGTCGTCAAATTAACGATTCGAACGTTCAGTTTCCGTACTTTAGTAATACCTATCACGAATATTTAAAGTATGATTGTGTTTTGTGCAAATGTGAGCATGTTTCAGTATTTACAAAACAGCCCTACTTAGCGGTCTCAAACTAAGATACTCGTAGAAGTGTGAACAAGAGGCGTAGCCGTCCGTAGCGCAGGACAATTTGCCGCTAGAGGCGCAGGATGCATATTTCGTCCGTGTCAGCGCAGAAAAGTAAAGTAATGCCTGTTTCAACTTCGATTAAAGATGGTGTGGCGACTTCCCGCTACTCGTCAAGAGATGGCGCCACGAGTATTCTGAATCACGCTATCAAAGTATTCTCAATACGCTGCATATACACAAGCTCCGAACTGAGATTGTCGGAGCACGGCCGCTCCCCAGGCATGATCATCTAGCCTGGCGGGAGATCTCTCTCTGCCAAAATGGAATTAGTGGTATTCTTATACTCTGAAGAATACCGCCAGAGACGAACCACTTCCTCAGTCGCGAAACGCTACATTTTTCGTGAAAACACATCTCAATTTACTGATAGCAGGGTCTACGTGTTGCGAAAAAGCGAAAACATAAATAAACCGGATGTGCCATTCCTATGTCATTTTTCTCCTAATAATATTTTTTATCTAAAGTGCTTTCCAAAGGTCGACAACCCTAGCTGACCCCTTTTAGGATCGAGTATTTGATTGAGGAAATTTTTTATTGCGGGGTTTTCCGAATATGTCCCTTATGCGGACCCTAATGGGGCTTTTTGCTTAAGACATCTCTTTACTCCTTATTGGAAATTTGTACAATGTTGTTTTAACACAGTTACAAGAAAGATAACACGGTGGAAGTAATGAAAACGTTATACACGTTAAAATAATGAAGCTTTAAATTAGGTTTTAATAGTTGAATTATATGTCTCATTGGTGTTTAGGATAAATCTTCAAGTTGAATGCGTTTTGCTAGTAAAATGTGGTATTACTACATAGTATAAAACAAAGTCGTTTTCCACTCTTTGTTCCTATGTACAAGTATGCTTAGATCTTTAAAACTACGCAACGGACTTTGATGCGAGTTTTTTAATAGATAGAGTGATTTCAAAGGAAGGTTTATATGTAATATATTAAATTTATAGAATTACTATAAGCACGGTTAACAATTGTTTTACGATACTTATATAAGTACAAGGAATATCAGCTTAAGACTAAGGACTGTCACCGACAAACCCACCCATTTACAATGGTCTTAAGAGCCATGCGGTTTCCTAGGGTTTGACAAAGAATAATTTCGTCCATTCATCTTACATAGCGGTACCGATTTAATGACCCAGCTCATAGCTTGTATTTTAAGAATAGAGTTATTATACTTAGAGAAGGGAAGTCAGTCGATGTCCATCTAAAAAAAAAATAGTAAATGAAGCTACTTTATCTACTAATGTGATTATACGAAAATAAAATATAGTATAGGTTTTATATTAGGATTGTGATACTCTTAATTTTAGAATTAACAAAAATATATATGTATGTCTGGTTACACAGTAAACATTAAAAAAACAAATCGCGGTTTTACTCTGCTTTACAAGCAGACTTGTTTTAGTTTTTACCTACACTAAGGCACAATATTCACGTTTTCGGAGTATGTAATTTACAAATGTATAAACAGTATTTGTGAAAAAAGTACGTAAAATCTTGAAG
>DWPV01003877.1:0-14476 GCA_018251915.1 Urbanus proteus proteus
CAATTCCCAGCCATTTCAACAATCTTAACACATTTGTATAGATTCTGTAATACGTTTAGCAAATATACGTGCAGATTAAATAAACATCCAGACAGAATTCTAAATTCACCATTCAGATCAGATGTCGGTTTGGCCGGGGATCAAATCCGAAACCCGTGACTCAGATGTACGAATAATATTTGTAAATGAACAAATGAAAATGGCCTGTCACGCGAAGGTTTCCGGAGTCGATCTCGAATCCAATTTAATTCTTAACCAGGGTATTTGTGTATTCATCCACGACATATCGTACCTATCTTTATATCGATGCCTCCCAAGTAAACTGTCGTATGTCTAATAAGTAAATTTTTCAGGAGAGTATTTTAAAGATATTTTCATGCACCATACCTTCAATATTAAAGTTTTTTTTTACCTTTAGTTAATCGTTTTTGTTCTAATTGCCTTATATGTAAAGACAAAAAACAATTTATTAATAGTTTAAAAATATCTTTAAACTGCTCTCCTGTCAAATTTACTTTTAAACATACAATAGTATACTTGGGAGCCATCGATATAGAGGTAGAACCGTCACAAAAACTGTTATTTAAAATAACCATTAAGAAATGGCCACAAAGGAATCACTGTCAACCCACTGGTTGCAGAATCATTGACCGTAGTAGCGACCGCCCCGTGGGAGCCGCGCAATTCCCAGCTCCCAACAACCTTAACACATTTGTATAGAGTCTGTAATACGTTTAGCTGCAGCGAAGACGACAATAGAAGAGGGTCGCACGCGAGTTGAATGGTTCAAGTAAACTAGTGCAGTGTAACTGTGGCCTGAGATTTGTGGTAACCTGCTCAACGTAGACTTGTCATGAATAAACTTTAGATAAGTGTAGCGTGCAGTTTTCCGGTAGATGGGACGTTGAGTGTCTCAATTTAATTTTATGTTTTAGTTTAAATTGAGAACAAACTTTTTTATAATATTAGGTAGTCTCGGCTAGCAGTACCTTTCTGCTAGATGGGGTGACGTGTGTTTGTTTAAATAAATTTAGCTTATTGCGTAATGTGCTTTTTTTTAAATAACGGAGAAGCAAACGATTATGTCCACCGGATGGCAAGTGGCTACTACCACCCATGGATGTTTCTAATCAAACCTAGATAGAATTAAAGTTCCACCTAATTAATCATATAAATCCTCACGAAATTTTGTGACTTTTCATCATACTAAAGATAATTATTTAATGGATAACATTATTGTTTGTCCATAAACATTTTAAGTATTGTAACGCTACTTATCAGGTCACAGCATAGCTATGAACCGTTGACGCGACAAAACAAATACTTATCTTGTGAAGTGTAAGTCCTCTATCGGTCACTTTAAAATGCATACAATCTTTTAACGTTTAACGAAATAAGATAGCGTCCTATTAAACATTTCAATACATTAAACATGGGTACATTACGGTTAAGATGTATGTTACGGTTATAAAAAGCAATAACACTTCAAAATTTGTTTAAAATATGAACATAAACATCACAATAAAATCAAAGTCACTGACACAGCGAAGTCAAAGTCACAGCCACTGACGTATTTCATTCGTCTTTGAGGACTAAGTTAGGACAAATCACTTTACCTTCGTATCTAAAGTGACTTGCAACACTTAAAGTACAGTGCGTTATTATACGATAATCAATACAGATATTTTTGATTTTTTATATTATGTTTGTATTATTATAAATTAATTATGATTTACTTTTGTGATAGAAAACATATCGAGGAAACCTACATGCCTAGGATTACTTTAAAAAAAATGATCTCGATTTCAATTACTGAGCCCATGATGCCATTCCAGTGAGACAATGGGGATAAAACGAAGAATACAAGACAGGATTCCGCAGTCCAATAACAACTTTTCATCAGCTACGAATTGTATACGACCTTAGTAAAAATAATCAGGCACGTCACTTATCGCATCATCTATCACGTATTTGGGAAGAAAAGAGTTCAACGCGCTTCATCCTATACAGTTAAATGGACGCTTTGCCCTTATCGCTAAATATGTTCACGCATAAATATATTAATTCTTATGAATATTGAAATAGTAGTCTGTAAAAACTATTTAAAAATCTGTTTAATTTAAGTATTTTGTTTTCCTGAACTGACAGGTATAATGTTAATAAAAGAAACGGGATCTTCAATATTTTGCATAGAGAGAAACGAGTAATATTTAACCATTTTTATAATAGTAAATTGGTTCGTTAAAAATAAATATTATGCGATTCCTATATTGTGAAATTAGTGATATAAGTTATTAACTTATTTATTTTGCATATCACCATTATTACTGCGAACTTAAACCAATTTATTTTTTATTTTTTGAGATAAGTTGCCATCGGTCAGCCTTTGAAGTGAGCCTCATGTCCACAATGCACAATGGTTAAACTGACTTCAATTCAACTGCCTCTATACCCTGCCATGGTTAACTCTTGCCACAACAACCACAAACAGCTGGTAAGTAGTTATATTAATTTTCCCAAGGCCAACACGCAATCTAGCTAGTTATGAACGAACGAACGATAGGAATAAATTCCTAACATTTTTTACCAAACGCTTACGTAAGCTAAGATGAGCTCATGTTCAATTATTTATTTGTATATTCCTAACCGTGTGTATATTAATACGTTTACAAGTAAATAAACAAATGTTCGCATCGTCGAATATCCTTGAAAATGTCAGTTATATCATGTAGTAAACAGCAAAAACAAATCACCATAAAAACCAAAGAGATAAATTAATACGGGTTTTAGGCGATTAAGCCTACTCTCATGATCTGTAGATCCTATTTTATGTATCCGACTATAGACCACTATTTAAAAAATAACTTAAAAAGACGTCTATATACAACACGGAATGCATCTGCCATTTTTTTCTCACCTCATTCCATATGTATGGCAAGATATACTGATATAGTTTTTATGGATTTTATGTAAGAACAGTGGAAAATAAATCAGAAGAAGGATCCGTTGAAGACATATTCCTATCCACTAATACAATAAGAAAAAAATAACTGTCAATTTATATGTATTACCATAGGCCAGTACGAAATAAATTCATTTCATATCAATATACTCGTACCTACTAACGACCATGAATGGTAATTACTCAAAATTGACGAGTTGGAAGCCTTAAAGAATTTCTTTGATTTTATGCGAACTTCTATGCAACTTACTTAATATTACAAGATATTAAGTGTGGAGACAAATCTGTTGTAACATCGGCATCGACAACATTTCTAACTGGTTTGACCGCGTGTGACGCTGTTCCTTAATCGACGTAACCGCAATCGAGCGGCTCGAAGCTATCGAAGATATTTCTTAAATAGCTTTCCGGACTGTATGTGTGGATAGTTTGCACAGTTATGGCTAGACTTTGGTATGGGGAGTTACGTTTTTGTTTGTCTAAATCTGGTTTCGACTCGGGCACTGCCTCCACTAAATTTCCTACAGCAATAGTGTAGATACTACTTAAGCATCGTTATCTTAAATGATTTATTAACGTCTACATTAGTTACCGTAGATCAATCTTTGAAGACAGCCAGTTTGACTGACTGTACCTACCCTTAGATCTTGTTCTAAAAGTGCATTGGACAGTGGATAAGGCGCTCCAACTTATCGAGATTTCAGGCAGAAAGTGTATTTTAGGAATAATTCTATAAATCTTTATGCTTTATGATTCGCTTTAATTTATTAAGGAGGCCATAGAGACACCGTCCGAGTAAACAAAGAAGCATATACCTGTTAAATTGTCAAGAACAATTAAAATTAATAGTTACCTGGAAGTTCGGAATCATTTTAATCTGTAGATAACTTGTTTTAACCCAACAACTACCCGATTACCTAAATTTTACTATAATTTAACATGCAACAACGTGCATCTTTTAATTTGATCAAATTCCGATAATATCGTCGTTTCATACTTAATTAATTATTATGTACAGTGCACGTTCTTTAGTCCTGGCAGTGAAAGGAAATCCGCGCAAATCAACATATGGCTCACAGCTAACATACACACGACATTTTGCTCAATGATGCGTATAGCCAGCGGATGTGAATGAAATGAAATCACAAAGAAACAATCGAGATTGTAGCAACATCCTTAAAGTTTGCAGACGCAGTTTGTAATTGTAAGTTACAGTATTAGGTTTTTAGGTTCAAAACACAGACATTGAATAAGAATGTAGTAGGTATTCACATTTACATATTTTTATAGAAATAGACGCAAGCCTGTTGTAAGAAGTTGATTCCTCAGTTGCAAAATAACTGAACAATATACATACAAACATAACTATATTTAAATACCTGCTTAGCAACGTTACCTTTAATTAATGTCTGAGATGGTGTAGGTATGTGAACAATGTGTTGTAAAAGGATAAATGTAATAGTAATTCAGAAACAAAACTAAAACTTAATGTACTTGTATCTAGTTATGTGTGACAAGAAAATAGTTCAAAATCTCACCTCAGGTGGAGCAGCGAATTTCAGATTGGCGAGAGATCCATGGGATCGACTTCTGTGTTCCTGTCTGATGCTGTAAGAAAATGCACGTTCGTTTAAATGGCCCTTCTTCCTGTATATGCCCCCAGCGTCATCCACTGCTTCTAAGCCCGTCATACTTTGTGCTGCCTTCATGGCCTGTGGCGGTGGTTTAGAACGACGAGGATCCACGGTTGCATACTGTAATCGACCTCGACCAGGTGGAGGCATCGCTGCAAACGGTCCGGGAGCTAAAGCTGCCGGCACCCGTCCTCTGTGACCTAGTGTCGCATGACGAGCGTGGGGTAAAGTGGCCGCGGGATGAGCCACCAACACCATAGGATGTGCGGCCGCCCACGCCGGCGGCGCTCGCCCCAAGGACCTGCCATTCATAACGGGCGCCGGACCGGGCATCGTCGCGTATAATTCATCCGCAGATGCCGATGACTTCTTTTTAGTTTTCTTTGTGGTCGATTTCTTTTTGGGCTCCTCGGGCGGTGGAGGTGGAGGTGGAACGGAAGCGGGGCGTGTGATCTGTCGAGGTCGCGGAGCTCGGGTCGGATGTGGAATGTCGTCGCTCGCGTCATCGCGTTCCACTTCTCCGACCCATACTTTGTGATTTTCGTCACCGTCGAACACTTCGAGCTCCTCGTCGGGCTCGGGGGGCAACTGAGAAGGAGATCGCTCCGCTTCTAATCGCTTCGCATATGAACTATCGGCGTACGCGTGGAAACAACATCGGACTAGCGCGTTGGCCGCTGCTTCGCGGCGACAGATGAAAGCGTGACATTCCAAGACCTTTATGCCCTGCGTGCGTCGGAGGACCGCCGCGAATAACGGCGGGCGCCGCGGCGCCGGCGCTCGAGCGAACGGCGAGTCCAAGGGTAAAAATCTCGGCGCACCCTCGACGCTGACGCGCCTCACGGCTGCGCAATAATGCAGGCTCGATATTGGAAAAAACCTAGCGACTCGCGACCCACTCTCGTCTACGTTTTCCAGTAATATGCCGTTCGACCAGACGGACAGCCACGAGTCTATTCCGCCGCTGGTCGCTCCCTTTTCCGGGTACAACTCGCGCAAAGGTTCCTGAATTCCTTGTAGGCCGTCCTTGCTCTGCTGGGGCACCGCCGAGCCGAGGTACAGCACACGGCACCGACAGATCGGCGTCGACTCCATTTTGGCACTGCACTATCACATGACACTAAATCACTCGAAGGCACCACAATTGATAAGTTATTGTCGGGTAGCGAGTGGCGTGTACGTGCGCTGGCCGCGAGTCGGGCGCGGGTCTGAGTGAACGGAATTCAAGATGGCCGGAGGGGGGCGGGCGCGCGGCGGAGGCTATACCTGCGCTTACGCACCTGTGAAGACGCCTCTGTGCCTCTACGGGCATAATGGGTACGTAGGTAGAGGGTAGTGGCGATGAACCGGCATTGTGTCAAATGAATCGTCGCGAATTCGGCCGCATTTCTCTCGTCGCCGCGTCATCAGCCCGCGGTCGGACCGACGTGACGGAATGCCACACTTTTGTCTTGCTGTAGTGAAATCTGAAGGTCAGTTGACCGATGGGAGATAATTATTTTCATTGCGGCTTCATTGCATATCAATTAGCTCCGGTTATTTTGCCATCGCCGATGGAACCTTTATTAGGAAACGCTTGGATACTTCAATTGTTCTGAAATTCTTTACGAATGTGAAACCAATCGATGAAAATTGAAAGTTTGATACTCAGAATTAAGATTTTAACAAATAAGTATTATTGTGTAACTTATCATTTTTTTACGTTCACTTGTAATTGATGTATTTACTTATATGTCTTTTTACTTATTTTATTCTTTCCAGAATAAATACCTTCAGTGAAATTTTCTTTCTACACATACTTTGACATATTAATAGGTAGGTGTTACCAAAAATGGTTCAGTGCAAAAGTTATTTATATTTTTGACCTATTTGACCTATAATTTTTTTTCATTAAACATAATCCATAGTTTTGAATCAAGTTATCAACTACCTTTTATAATAGTAAATAGTGTGATCTAAAATTGATGTATCTCTTTATTCTATAATTATATTTTTCGGCAAATTTTATATCATTAATTATTCGTAAAAATTTTATAATCGTTGATTTAAGGGTAAAAAAATACATTTATAGAAATAAAAAATGTACATACAATTTCATAATATGGTCATAGATTTATGAGGTGGAAACACCTCATGAACTTATAAAGGGTAAAAAATGACAATACAAGAAGAAAAGACTCAGTAAACTATGAAAATCATTTATTGCAAACACACTATGTACAATATCCATAACTCCAACACGTAAATAACGCTTATATACAATTGTATAACAATACACTTCACGACTCATCAAGTGTATAGCAAAAATAGCTCGGTATTACAAATGTTCTAAAAGGAAGTCGGGGGAAGTAAATGGAATTCTACCTAAAACTAATATCTCGGTGCCTTAAAACCAGGTTCGTCTGAAGTCGGTGGTGGTGCTTTCCGTTTTTGAATAATATTTTGAATCTGCAAATAAAATGAATTTTTTAGTTTTATTTGAATCACAGATCTATAAGCGGCCTTACTTCATTTTTTTTATACAGGGTAAAAATTTTCAGGCTTAGTAAGAGACTGTATAGAAAAAAATACATTTTCTTTAAAATAAGCCATTTCCTTATGTTTGACAGGTGTACTTTGTCCATAATTTGATCCTTATAGATAACACTATCAGATGGTGCAATAATACAGGGTGCGTTTTTTTTTTTTCAAAATGAACTTGTTCGATTCCCGGCCAGTGAAATAAGATTTTTGAAAAACGAATTATCCACTTTTAGTTTTCATCAAAATCGGTCTCGTAAGTCCATTCAGTATTTTTCGCTAATCCGTATAGTTTCGAATTTCCCCTTCCACGCACACTTGAAAAATTTACCCTGTATAAATGAAGTAGCGAATGAACATACAATTTATTTGCTCGTAAATGGCCACTGCCATCCATGGACATCTGTAATCAACTTCATGTAGGATTTCAAACATTTAGAATTGTACCAGAAGTCTAATCACAGATGCACTGTTTCCTCTCACGAGTAATCTTAGACTCTTCGAATAAGTTTGTCCCTCTTAACACGCAATATAATCATGTAATATGGCCGAGAAGTTCTTTTCTAACGCTCTTATCTTTGGTATCTTTCTATTGTACTTATAAGGGGATGTGTATAAGTAGGTACAATCTATACAATAAATAAACATGAAATAAATAAAAATGAAATTGTAGTGTCTGTTTGTGATTTCAAAATAACATTTTTTTACTTGAACAATATAAAAGTATACCGCTACCTATAACGAAAATGCAATTAAAATATTTGTTTTGTCTGTCTGTTTCGCTCAGGTAATCTACTAAACAGCTGAACCGATTCTGACGAGACTTTCACTGGAAGATAGCTAAAGATCTAAGGCAACATAGGCTTCTTTAATTTTCGCGGGAGAGCGGGATTTAAATTATGTTTAAATATGTATTCCCTTTTACTTTTTAAATGCGGGTGAGACCGGATCAGATAGTAGGAACATAAACAGGAGTTTTTATGTTAGCCTAGTACTCTTACTCACCTGTTGCCACTCCCTATCCAACTCCGCCTTCTCGCTCTTATCTTTAGTCTTCCTTGTCTTGCGTCCGTCCTGCGTCTTCACGCCGTACTGGAAGGCGGCCTTCGGCAACGCCTCCTTGCTGCTCATGTACGCCGAGTACTCTTCCTGCGTGTCGAAGTCCCAACGACCTGTATTAAAAAATAAAAATTATTATAAAGGTTCGTTATATACATTTTCATTTATTTAATTCAAAGATTTCAAAGATTTATTTATTAAATATACATAAAAACACAAATTAATTCTCGTAAATAGCTGCAATAGTTAAAAACTGTGGCGCAGCCATTTACGCCCACCTTCATATACGGATTATAGTACATATATTTAATCTAATTTCTAAATTATTTTTAGTATTGATAAAACATTATGAAAAATTATCAACTTGTAATTACATATGGTTATTAGTTTAGGTTGACTGATATGAATTTATACGCAGATTTCTTAAAAAAAGAAAAGTTCTGCTATTACAAATCTATTTAACATTACATAACTTCGCTGTATACATTAAATGAGATAACATTTTTTCCTGTCCTAAATCAATCTCGACTTTAGAGTTACGCAGTAAGAACAAGCGACGATAAACTATGCCATATCGTATTGCATACAAGTATTGTTACAAGTAATATCATACTACTTCTAAGAGTATTAATTGTTATACTATTCTTATTAATTACTTTATTGATTTTATTTATTCTTCAATGATTTACTGAATAAAAGAGAGAATGAAGATAAATTCAAAATTTCTGGAATTGAGAAAATACATGATTAAAATTACCGTTGTATTAAGTACATACTTGTGGAAAAGTGCGGTAAAGTATATTTTTTATTTATCTTTACTTTATAATTCACAAAAAAAAAGAAACAATTAAATAGTGCTTTCTATATATATTAAATCTCGCGTTACTTCGAGACCACCCGTTATTAAACAGTCGGTGTACAGCCACTCACCGATGGGTCCCTTCTTGTTGCCGGCGTCCATCTTGGTGTAGTCGACCTCGTCGTCCGAGTCGTCGATGGCGTCGTCCATCTCGCGCAGCCCCGGGTAGCACTCCGCGTAGCCCTCGGGCTCCGCCGCCAGCCGCGACAGCAGCGCCGCGGAGCGCTTGTCGCGGTCCTCCGCCGTCGCCGCCACCGGACGACGGGGCAGAGGCCCTGGGCCTGGGAATTACAATCTTATTTACAGACACATGCATCGTCAAAATTCATTAAACGCAGGTTTTCTAACAGATTAGAATTACCATAATATTTAGGCCCTTCGCAACCCACGCGACGCGTCCCACCGGTCGCCACGCTACTGGTTTCCCGAATTTCTTTGGTTTTGTTACAAATATGAATGAGCAAACACTAAATATTCAATTTGTGAAGGAGGTGGAAAAATATCCATGGACATTCTATAGAATTCCATTTTTTAATCTGTTTCACGCAGCTCTCGTGCTGCAACTAATAATCTGCAATTAACATTATTTCGAATATACGGATGAACCCAAACCCTGCGAATATTCCTGCGACGTCTATTATGATAATAGTATAACACAATATCGTCGTCGTCCTCGCTCGATCCAGTTGACATGTTTAACGCTTGTTAACTGTATGCTTTTGTAAACAGAAATAACAGAAGTGACTGAAACCTTACAACTTGAGTAGCGTCGTGTGCGAGATATAATTTCGAACTGGTTTGTAATCGTAATTACTGATTAGTTCAGTCATTTTTAACTAGCTCCATGTGCGAGGGGCCTTATACGAGTACTGATAAATACTTTTTATGATTTACACTGTGTTCAATTATTATTGTTAATTTTGTTATGCGTGCCATAAAGAATATCCTTTTCTATGTGGTAGCGTGGATTCTGGTATTTTTCCCCCTATTACAACAGTCCATTGTATTCATACAAGATAAAAATTAATTATAGTAATGCACACAATTTCAAAGAAATTAACTAATAATGTGATACAGAGCATAACAGCATAAAATTATGTCTCAACATTCATTCTGATCAAGTTTCTTTACTAGCCTATTGTTTTCTATGGTACAAGACAGGAAAACCATAGTAACAAGCTATAAAAAGATGTCCATATATGGCTGTGCTACTTATCATCAGGTGCACTACATGCTCCTTTATCCTATTACTAAAATAAGCAAACATCCGTCTGCCGCAACCCTTTTTTTATGTCCCACTGCTGGGCACGGGTCATCTCCCACAACTGAGAAAGGCTTGGAGCGTACTCCACCACGCTGCTCCAATGCGTGTAGGTGGAGGGGATAGTGGCCACCCCGTGTCTAATGTTTTCAAACCGCCCATAAGGCCTACGACAAGGTTTAACGACTGCTACCCAATGATAACAACCAGGACCGACAGCTTAGTGTGCCCTCTGAAGCACGGAAACGCGCATGAAATGTTTGCCACCAGCGGTCACCCATCTATCTACCGACCGCGCCCGACGTTGCTTAATTTTGTAGATCGGTTAAGATCTACGCAATCCGCAGGGCTATGCGCGCTTCACCTATATATTATTGACTTATTTTTGCAAATAATAGCCTCTTTCTTTTGAGAAGTCGGTTAAAAATAAAATGTTAGTGCTTAATGAAACCAGCATTGATAGTTAATCTGATTTTGGCACAATTTGAAGGTGGTAGAACACTTTGTGTTTCGACTCCGAGGGAACCACCGCTACAACTATGTATATTCTATTTTTGCAGAGGTCGACCGCAGGTATATATTATATTACAGGTGTCGATCGTCGGCTGTGGTGATATACCAGGTGGATTACATGCTCTTTTACTGCTTTAATTTAATTAAAAAAAAACTATATGGATACGTAGGTGGCCATTCTACATTTTAATCACTTAAGTCGCTTCCTATAATATCAACCAGAGCTGAGGAAGTCGTCCAATTAATTATAATATTCTTTTCTTTACTCTATTCCTTTCTGTTCTAACATCAGTAAGTAGGCTAAGTAGGAATCGTACCGTAACCTTTACTAATCCCATTCCATAACTAGTAATATTATCATAAAAACAAAAAACCCGACTGCCTGAAACCTCTTTTTTCAGTATCCAGGCACCATATTTAAAATTATATAGCCTATGTTACTATGAAAATTGAGACAAATCCAGCTTGACAGATTTTGTCATGATCTCATATGTTAAAATCTGTCAAGCTGTTTGGGCTGTATGGTGATGAACCATAGAAATGAAAACACATACATAAATATATACATACATACACTCGAAAAATATTCACCTCCTTCTGACGCAGTCGGGTAAAAACCTCTTCTTACTTAGTATAAGAATATAGACATAGTTAAACGATCAGACATCCTATCATTTATTACCGCTAATGATGTAACGCCTACGCGTTCCCACCTCACAATAAAACTAGTTTGGATTGATATATGGACATGAAATGGACTAGAAAATAACTGAAGGATGTAAACATAGCAATGTACGGATCATTAATCATCCATTAATTATCCCATTGTAACGACAACTATTTTTGTCGGAAATATCATCGGATTTATTTATTTAAACAATCCACAGTTATGATGTTTTTAATATATCATACCACTAGGTGATACCCGCGGTTTCGCCTACGTTAAAAAAGTAAAAGGAACATAATATATTTACACATAGGTAACACCCCGCTCTCCCGTGACGGAGGTCGCATGCGCTTGGCGCGCGCTCGAATGTATTTTCCACAATAGTCCCGTCAAAATCGGTTCAGCCGTTAAGAAGATTACCTGAGCCAAACAGCCAGAGAGAAAATTGTATACACTTTCATATATAAAAAAATGTTAACTTAAAATTACAAACTTGAATTTTATTTACCTATTTGTATAGATTATCGAAGTTTTGAAAGGTGAGATCCTGTTTTACATTGCCTAGTAAACCATAGTCTACATGCCTATGTCATATTCGTCATATCAGAAGAATACATTATTATCAAATTACATTCTTGAATTTTAGACGTAAACGTTATACAAAGTACGGAGAATCTAATGTTGCACGGCAAAATCAATTCGGATTTTAGCAATATTACAGCAAGATTTTAGTACTATAAAATCATATGTTTACTAACACAGCACTAAATTAAGTTACAAACATATTGTTTCTTTATAAGATTGAAGATAATATTATAGAAAGCGGCTCTCAAAAGACAGCTATTTAATCGCCTACGTAAGGATTCGAATATGAGATAATTGCACGGTTATTAATCGTCAGTTATTCGGCACGGAGTATCAGTTGATATTTAAATGAAGCATTATTGCTCGTTTGTATAAATCTGTTATGACAACTGATTGGCATTGCTCGTGCTCGATTAATCAATCTTTATTTGCATCATAATATACTGTATTATGGCAACATACGGCAATGTTGCCAAAATAGCAACGTTTTGCCTGTTTCACCACTCACGGAGCGATTACGATGCGGGTCTGACACGCAATGGGTTTCGAATTAGCAATAGGCAGATATTACGATGAATTTATTTCTATTCTCGGTCTGAGTGTGTTACAAAAACATGTCGAAAATTGTTACTATGACGAGAGGTACAGTAGTACCGTGTTCAGGATGGAGTGGGTGGCATGCTCTGGGCGGATCACGTAAAGCAGTTACAAGAACATGTCGGTGGTAGAACTCTATGTAGTTCGACTCCGGTGGCACCACCGCCACACCAATTTCTGCCTTATAACACCAGTGTTAAGCACTGCTGTGCTCTGGTCTGAAGGGTGTGGTTTGGGAGATATACTTATCCGAGGCGTTCCAGCTCAGTCGTCAGCGGTAGCAACGCATCTGTGGTCACCTTCATGTAGGACCTTGATCTTATAAAGAGTCGATTACAGATATCCATGGGCGGCAGTTGCCACTTACCATCAGGTGGACTGCATGCTCGTTTGCTACTTCAATCATATAAAAAAAATGTAATAGCATATTTTTAACATGATACCATACTTATAAAATATTTTTGTACCACTTATTTGCTGTTACAGAAGACGTGAAACCATAGAAGTTTTTAAGAATAATAGCTCCTACTTATATACATTTTTTAAGTCTTTATTTATTCGTTCAGTGATTACCTATAAAAGAGTGTAAAAAAAGTTACGGTACGTGTATACGTAGCTAAGTATTTAGCCGAAGACAAGATGGAAGAAATAAAACAATAAATCATTTACCTATGATTGTTGTACTTACTATAAATACACGCTAAGCATAAACACCTATCAAATAAATCGAGAGTTCTCTGTTTACATCAGGAATCAAACAGCCACACGCATCGTCCAAATAATCAATACAAAAAAATAAATAATGACTCGGTGATATTCCCATATAATGTTTTCAAGAATGTAGGTATACTATTGTATTCTTATGTTCTAGTTTCTATGAAAATTACAATATTTGAGAAACGGTATCTCTATACACGTACTCTTAATTCGAACCAATATGCCAATGTACCCTGGAAGTTGAAGGTATAGGAAATTCGGATTTAGGAAACCCTTAGTTATTTCACTTTATCGGTCGTATATGCAAAGATTGGATTTGCTTAAAACTTTGTAAGGTGTTGGCTTATAAGCAACTTTGTAAGATACTTGTTTATACACGACTTTGTAAGATCTTTGCAACAGGAATATCAAATGTGGAATACTTAGCAAAGTTGTGTTTGAGATAAAGTTGTTGTCTTTATAGCTGTTGTAAACCTTGGATTTCTGTCTTTGTTATCGAATTTGAGTTTATAGAAATGAGACTACTTACGATTTTGTTTCATATTTTATTTTGGCTATAAACGTCTGTGGAATTGTGCGAGTTTCAAGGTTTCTGTAGTACTTAAGTAAGTTATTTTTTAGACTTTTGTATGATAATACCATTGAATTCGTATTTATTATATAGATTTTAAAGTAGGTACATACTTAGTTTATGATGTGTATTTATGTTTATGCTATTTATTATTCGACGAGGTTAATATTCATATTAGCCATTTCAAATAGAAATACTTAAAGTTAATCACACGATCAACTTTAAGTGAACATAAGTAGGTAGGTAATTAAAATTGTTAGCCGGTCGAAGTCATCACTTAACACTAGCGCGACTGCATTCACAAATTTCGGTTGCCAAATTAAGTTAGGTTAGGTTATAAAAAAGGTTAGGTCAGGTCGGTCTACGGGTATTTTACGTAGACCGACCTGCCCAGAAATCAATAAATTTAAATGACTCGATACATTTTACGAATTGTCTATGTAATCCGTACTTGGTTGATGCTCCTCTTGTGCGGACAAAACGATTCAGTAATTCGTTTTTGTTGCGAACCGCTAAAGAGTGGAATTCACT
>DWPV01003878.1:0-14474 GCA_018251915.1 Urbanus proteus proteus
ACCCTCTATGTAATTTTTTTTTCGATATCTTCAATGTACAGACATCGACCTGTTACAATTTTATTATAAGTAGAGATCTGCTCATACATACATAGAGATAAATTTAGCATAAAACCATTAAATAAAAGCATTGTTATTAATCATCCAAGTTTTGTATTGACCTAGAATTGCTATTCTAGGAATTGTAAGGAAGCAGTGCTCTGCTTCCTTAGTGGTTGAATAGCATGTTCAGAAGTGACGTTCAGAACGCCTCAAAAAGTATGTTTCCCTTATCACACTCTTAAAACCAGAACACAGCAAAGTTTCACAATACTACTTTAGTAAAGCAGAAGGCATCGCGTCATTACCAAAATAAAAAAAAATAAAAAAAACATAATTCTTTATTGTTAATGTATGAGATTTTTACATTGTTTTGAGAGCCTTCTTGGTAAGTTATTAGAACTTATATTACATCCTGATTAGAACCACAAAAGGTGCTAAAATAATGTAAGTGTGGTTAAATTTATTCCTATCATTAAAAAAGAAAGCTCCCTATAACGATTATTTCAGACAATTTATCATGTTATCACACGAGTCGACCTGAAAGCTAGCAAAAGCTTTGTAATTTATCTTTTTATCTTTTGGAATTAGTAAATCTTCACCTACGTCTTATAAAATTCCCAAAGAAACGAGACCTATGCTAGGGTTGTCAACGCTAAATATAAAATTGCATTTTACTGATTCATTTTGATTACTTACACGTAACATTAACAAAATAAACCTGTTATTTTAATATACAGTATACTAAACAGATTTGGAAATAACATTATCTTAAACGAAAGACAAATCGGTTCGTGGTATGAAGGCTTTACCTAAAGTAAAGATCAAGCCTTCATGTTTTCGTACCTTCATGTTTTTTTGTCATTAAAATATAAGTAAAATTTGAAAAACATTGAACGAGGGTGTAGTTTTTGGCTATATTTCTACGTTAAATTATTCGTGTTATTTTCGTTTCTTCGAACAGAAGCTGGCAACCCTACTGATGCTCGAATCTATCATTATTTTTCATTTAAAGCCGACAATTTATAATGTTACCTACCGCAGACATCACATTCGAAATTGAATTTTTCTGCAAATCCTTACAAATTGCTCGGACACTAGCGAACACCGCGCAAAGTCGAATTTAAGAAAATTCTTTCAATGAAAAATACTGACATAAATTATATTTATTATCAGTTAATTTGGGAAATGGCCTAATATTAAAATAAAATAATGTATTTTAGGTGTTTTAACCACGAGGAGGCACTACTATAGGTACCGAAATCGGCTTAATAATAAAGGTGTTAAGCGCTGCTGAGATCTGCTTTGAGTCATATAGCAAGACAGATTCAAACAAGACGTTGCGACGTCTTGTTTAAATCTGTTGAAACTTAATGAAAGCATCTGTAACCAAATTTAAGTACAACTAATACTAAGTGTCGTTAATTACAGAAGTCTATAGTTTGGCCACTCTAACAGTTTAGGCTTCGTGATAATTTGTCAAAATTATTCCTTTCACTTTTATGTAAGATAGATTGCACAGTAAATAACTTACCGCATATATTTATAGTTATCGACGTGATGTGGTTTTAAATTTGTAAAAATAAAGGCAACATCGTAACCGTCTGCCAAGTTTTAATTTATCTAACTTTGAAGACATATGCGAGCGTTTTGAAAAAATCCAGTCCAAAAATATTATTTTACGAATGCTAAATGTCGAAAATTTTTAACAAAAATGTTTTAAAATTTAGTAATAAACCGCCATTACCTAAAAGATTAATACTTCAACGTGAGTTTTTAATGACTATGTCAAATTAGAGCGAAATTCGTCATCATAGAAGAGTCATAACAGACAGTACCTACTTCATAATTACATAAAACAGTATTAATTCCGAGAAAACTCATATTTTAAAGGATTTAACGTCACATTCTAACTGCGAGTTATTACAGTCGCATTGTGGTATATCCTACTTACTGACCTTAGGCACAGAGAATGCCTTGAACGTCGCAGCAGCAGAACCCTTTGTAGTTTACCTCCTATTCACTACCAACCTTTTCGTGCCTAAGACAGATCTGAATGATGAATTTAGATTTTTTTCTGACTATGGATGTTTGTTTCCATGGCACCCACGACACAAGAGAAAATGATATTATGAGGCAATAAGGATAAAAGCATGTGTTTTATTTTTTACACCGAGTTCAAAAAGGAAAAGGTTCTCAATTCGGTTTTTTTAATACATGGTACGGACAATGACAAGCATGATTCCATTTTTCTATTTTGCACGCCAATGGCAGACTAAATAACTCGTGTTATTAATCCTGAAATACTTCAAACGCCACGGCCCTTTGAACCCGTTTTAAAATTCGATGGGTTTGCCAACGGTAGGTAATGTACCTTGATCCCTTTCGAGATTTTTATGAGCGAAAATTATGTATGCGTATGTGTGTTTATACAAGCATAAATAAACATTTAATATTCATTTAAGCTCTCTTTAAATCATAATGATGCCAGTAACGGAAAACCTAGAATACTCGCTAGAAATTAATCCAATGGTAAATATCCACAATTCACCTCTGCTCTGATAGGTACTCTTCCTTCTGAGTCTACTGCCCTTCTTTAAGTCATAAAGCAACTGTTTATGGACATAATCGCTATTCGAAGACCTTTATTATTCCACCAGTTCTTAGTGTACCTAGGCTGCGTTCATATAACCTACGTCGTCGATAATAATGTTTAAGTGTCCAAACTTTATAGCTAATAGCTGAGTAATAAATTTTTAAAACTTAATATTTCCTACCATATCAAACCCGTATCCTTTGATAATAAACCTTTTGTAGGATATGGAGTAACCCGGGCTTTATACCGAACGTATTCGTAGATACTAAGCAAATGGGCGGCAGTTTAATATAATTTTACGAGGGCAGTAAAAGGAACTTAATGACCGACTACGTCGTTCGGGCCGCGGTGACCGGGAATGTCCTAAAAGGATTTTGTTCTACGCCTAGTGGGAGGTTTTTAGTCGCTACGTCAATATATACCGAAATATGTGATGGCTATGTCCAATGTCGTAGCTTGCTGGCATGAGGAGCATAAACGATCATGGGGGAATTTTATCAAACGACCATGTTAGAAAAATAATATGTATAATTCACAATGTCCCTGTAGTTCCGGGACCAGAAGAGGACTACGGTATCCGCTGCCTGTCAAAAGAGACAAATAAAAGGGGGTTCTGGGGTTGCGGACGGTAAGAGTGGGACCTCTAACCGGTCGCTGGCTGGACACCCAGCGGCCCCGGGAGGGTCTTACTTGAGGTGAACCACAAATGCGTTGCTACCCCTGAGGACTAAGTTATACTAAGGTTATACTATCTTCAAACCGATATTGTTTACTTATGGAAGAAATATGTTTAATTTTTGGTAAATTTGGATTGATGATAAAATACTATCATCTTCATCAGCTAAACTTAGGACTGTCGTATGAACCCAAGAAAATACATCTAACGTCACCTCGATTTAGATGAAACTAGGACTTGGAACAACAGCTATTTTTAGATATAAATAGCTATAAGAAAGGGCAAGGGTCCCTCGCTATAAATGGAGCCCGCCAAGCTTTTGACTAACTAGCGCACCACATCCCGTGCTACACGGCTGGCCTCTGACCCAGTCTCATTGTACCTTCATATCATGGTATTATAATAAAGACAAGACATGCATGAGTCGACAAAGGTACGGATATTTTAAACGATGGTAGAACTTTTTGTGATTTGACTCCGGAGAACATGTTCATGCATACTTTCCAGCCAGTGCGTACTCCATAAGCCCCAGTGAACGAGTAATTAAAATTTTAATATTTATTTATACTGCCTTGAAAACAGGCTTCAGGATTAAAGTTTACCACCACACCTGTTTCTGCCTTACAATAACTTACGTTTAAATTTGTTTTGGTTTCGAAGTTATGGCAAGGGAAACTTATACGAGGGGTGCCAAATTAGTCCTTAAGAGTAGTAATATATCTCTAACCGAGCTCAGGTAGGAGTAATCTGGGGTTCATTACAATAGCCACTTACCATTAAATGCATTTCATGCTGATTTACTTCGTGACGTCCACGTATGTTTAACGGCAAACTTTATTTTTCAATCCGCAATATTTCTATTAAATTAAATATTTATAGCCAGCATTTTAACTCTAGAGGATTAAAACGTTATTAAATGCTATGTCCGAAATAATACAGATAAAAAGCTCCGAATAAAATAATATTGAACAGTAAAATGGCCGACACTGCATTTATTTCAATAAATTTAAATGTAGCTGAATTTTCAGGAGCAATCAAGTTATTTCAATTTTATAAAGTGCTAGTGGAAATAAAATGATTAGATAAAACCTGTAGAGAATATTCAAATTATTTTCGGTTTTTGATAAAATTTATCGCGTAACATGATTGAAACACATTTTAGTGTTTTAAGTATTAATCTATACAAATAAATAAAATTGAAGTGTCTGTAATTTCAAAATATTTTTTTTTTCCTCAGAACACAAGGTTATTTTATCAATTTAAATATGTATATGTGCGTTATACCAACGCTTAGAACCATGAAAAACTCTACCAACACAGAATATAAAATACAAACGAAAATTGAATTAATTTTGGAATGTCAGACTCTTTCATAAGTCTTTTTTTATTTCTTTATTGCCGATATATTGACCTAGTTACATAGATCGTGGTCACAGCGACACTGTGGTGGTGAAGAGAACCGTTGACAAGCACTAGACTAACTAGACCGAAATATCAGCAGTAAAGAAATAAAAAGCCTACCGTGAGTGCCAGATACAAAATAAGATGCCCGATACATGTATTTCACACACCGTTGAGAACTTTTTTTAAGAACTCTCAGATGTGCAGGTTTCCTCACAGTTTTAATATAGTGCCTAATTATTGTATGCCCTCATTTATTTCCAGGTGTCATGGATCCGTCACCGCGACCTGCACATCCTGACGGTGGGCGGCTACACGTACACGTCGGACCAGCGCTTCCAGGCCACGCACTCCGCGCAGACGGACGACTGGACGCTGCAGATCAAGTGGGCGCAGCAGCGCGACGCCGGCGTCTACGAGTGCCAGGTCTCCACGCAGCCCGTGCGCTCCTTCTTCGTCACGCTGCACGTTGTCGGTGAGTGCTGGCTTGCTTACTCTACAGTCTGTCTGCTTAATTGACATGTGTATCGAAAAAGTCGACTCGGAATTATAGTCATCAGTGTAATCTCGTATCCAAATATTTGCTAGAAGAAAATCTTAAATTCCGATTCATAAACGTATTGTCTATTTAGATTGGATGATATTTGAAGTTTAAATATGTACATAAAAATACTAAAAATCTAAATGAATTAGGAAGAATTTTAAATATATACCTAAAATATTATATTACCTACGTTTAACATCTACTGTATTTACCTAAAATTAAAAAGTAAACTTGCAAATCACGCAACGATCCTGGCATGACATCCGCAATGTTCTTACGGAAGCTTCAAAACGCACAGAAATCGCTCGTGCTGTTCGTCACAATGAAACCAAAATTCCACGCTCGAAATTCCGTCACGACATTTCCGCCACATTTGTTGTGTAACTTCAGCTTAAAATTTTACTGTCTGTACATACCGTTGCGTCTAGGTACAAAACATGATTTTAGTTAGAACAATAACATTTTGTAACTTGTGTAAAATTATTCATCTAACGATAGTACCTCATACAAATTATATCAGGTATTTCATTTTACCAATATAATCCCGTTTCTATATTATAACTATGTTAAATAATTGGTAACTAATACGTTCATAGTTCATAGTTCAGTAATATTAAAGTTAATAAAAACAGTATTGTGTAATGAAGCCTGATTATTTTGCTTTGATCAAAGCCTTTATGAATATTTTAGCATAATCGGAGGCACGCCTCAACATAATTATCAATATCCCGCGGCAACGTAAAAGTAACATCAATTTATGCAAATTAATATAACGGTGTCCGCATGAAAATGAACAATTAGGGAAAATAGCGACTAGCTGGAAATTCGCGAATATTCGCCGATTTTATTTAAAAACTATACGTCCATACACATTTTAGCCAGGATAAGCCGGGAGGCTTAACGGGCTATTCGATAACTTATTATGAGAAAATTCCCAGTATGTTTTTACTTAGCTTTCTGTTAAAGCCGGATGATTTCAGCCATTTTCCATTCCACGAAACGGACTCATTATCTACAGCGAAATACATTTCAATACATCATTAACAGCACAAATTATTCATTTTATAGGTATCTACGTCACTTTTTTATTTCGCAAGTAGTTTTCATAAAATACCACCACATTAATACATAGTAATGATACGAATATTTACATAAGTATAATTCAGACAACCCGTGTATTGAGATAAAAAGAAAGTACAAAGATTGAACATGAATTGATGAAGGTAGAAATTGAGCTGACGGGTGTATGGAGAAAAATAAAAATTCGAGACGTACGTTTCCCTTGGTATTAAGTGTGATGGATTCGCTCCGAAAGAATAATAAACGGGTTTCATTGTCTCGTACCGCGTCCAATAGTTGGCATACAGTTTAACATATTTATGGCATCGCAGGAATTAATCGCACGAAGCTCGCGGGTCGCTGTGCCGTCATCGATATTGTGCTAGAACGGATCCGCACGCGGTCGCCGACAGATTGCCTGATATTGGGACAAAACACTGGCAGTTCGGGTTTTGTCACACACTCAGCATAATTTTCGTTAACTTTTTCTTTTTTTTCATTTACGAAAATCGAAGTCGGCTATAATTTAATTCAAAAGAGATTTCGCCAAATTAATAAAATACATTACACGTACTTTTTGTCAAAAAATTTAACTTGATCGCCTAGACATAGGTGAGGCCAGGGGAGTCGTAAATGGGCGAGATCTCTACTTGCACCATTTTCGTTTACCCCTGTTTTTAGTACGCAAGCGATACCGATAGTCAATAACAAATAGATATCGAAATTTATTTTAGACTAATGGAGCATTACAAGGTTTCTTGAAGAATGATTTTCTCATAATTTGGGTTGTAAGTTAGCAGCGAAGTGGCGGAGGTCATCTGGCGCCGCGCCAGCCCCGTAATGTCTTGTGCGGAAAGCGGGTCAATAACGTTTCTCTTATTGAATGCCACTCCAAACGGAACAATCTGCGTGAAATGCACAAGTTAGGGAAATTGGAAATTCAGGTGACGTAAACACTTTTACGCTGCACTGTCCTTGTAAGCTGTTTCCAGTTACGTCATTTTGAATTTATTTTTACCACAATTTGGAACATTTTGTAAACATATTTACCTTTCTTTTTTATAACATTGAAGTAGCAAACGAGCATGCAGCCCACCTGGTGGTAAGTAGCCACTGCCGCCCATGGATATTTCTAATCAAACCCAGATAAGACCAGAGTTTTACCCAAGGTTGGCCACAAATGCGTTGCTACCCCTGAGAACTAAGTTGGAACATTTCGGATAATTATGTCTTACGTAACACACCTTTCACCTGAAGTTAATCAGATTCCCATGTTCAACAATTTACCACCAACATTTACAAACAATTTGCCACTTACCATTAGGTTGACTGCATGCACGTTTACTAAAATATATAAAAAAAAACTCTTCACTTAGATACAAACAAAGATAACTAAAAAATGAGATTTAGGAATACTTTTACTAAACATATTACTATTTTGATCTGTAATCAGCAATGCCGATGCTACAGTGTGAGGTGGCGGTAGGGTCCCGACACTGACATGACGTGGTCCAATTGCTGCCCTAATTGACGTATGATTGTGGTGCCCACAGATTGCGACGAGATCTACCAGCGGATGTTCTCGGACGGAGGTCTGTGTGCGTGTCTCTCATATTAATGTTTGAGTGTGTGAACTAACAATAACCATAAAGTATAGAACAAGATATGTTTATAGGCCGTTATTATTCACGTTTGAATTGATTGCCTTAGTACAGATAACGAGATTTTTACAATAATAATTTCGATTGTTACACTTAACTGTTTTAAAATGAAATATACGTATATCTCTATATAGAGCTATTCGTTAATTTATAGTTGTATAGATGTACAATATGTACAATGTAAATGCCTTTTCTGTAACATTTCACATCTGTAAAACCACAAAAAAGAAATGAAATGATGATCTTTTTTATCTTTAATTCTTAAAAACTCCAATAATTAAAAGTTAACACCATTTGAAACATTTATTCATTTACGTTATTTGAGCATTTAAACATTGATTCGGATCGTACATGATATTCGTACCTTACCTATGTACCTGGCCATTGCGTATCTACTGTCGTAACAGCGCTGTTTGTCTTCATTAACGGACCGGCACGCGGAGCGAGCCGTGCTGATTTATTTGCGATTATTTCGTCCGTGCTTTTAACGTTTTCGAGTGGTTTTATACTAACGATACGACTAACGGTACGATTTGAATGACGTGAGAAATAACTTTAATATTTCAGCGTAAGTATAATTTGTTATTTTTATAATTATAGAAATTATTTTGTTAAGAAATAGGGAGGTAAGTGGTTAAACGCAAATTATTAATTTGCAAGATAGAGCGAGAATGGTTCGACCGGGGAGGTACCACTGCTACGTTGTATATGTATATTTCTAGAGTGACCGCTTCATTATAG
The DNA here is from genome assembly GCA_018251915.1 of Urbanus proteus proteus. Lineage (NCBI taxonomy): Eukaryota > Metazoa > Arthropoda > Insecta > Lepidoptera > Hesperiidae > Urbanus > Urbanus proteus. Next base: position 8,718 of record DWPV01003878.1, read on the forward strand.
AAACATATATGGCAGTGCAGTGGCCAGTGACACTTCTTGCGTTTTGGTGTAATAGTGCAGTTGCCGACTTATTTCGCATCCAAAAGGCCCATCTTAATTCTCGATAAGATACGAATTGGCAATTGACTCCAAACATAACTCCATATAGCATACCAATTTTATTTCAGATGGTATTAGGCAGATTTACGTGTGACAGTAGTACCTCCGGTGTTGAATTATGAAGGCTCTACCATCTTTAATTACAGTAGGATACATAATCATATTGTAATCGTGAAGTATAAAAGATCGCTGCAGGTTTGTAGTGCTGCGCGCTGATCAGCTTCCGACACCGACGTAATGAGGGCTTTTATTAATAATAAATTAATTGATGCGTAATGAGGATTTAATGATTGCTTGTTACTCTCCAGTTTTAATATGAAGTTATTTATGGCCTTTGACCAAGTAGTACTAGTAGTGCAGACAAAATTAAAGGTACCATCGGATACATAATCCCCAAAGAACATCATAGTTACTTACTGCCACATGCCCTAGCTATATTCAATAGACTACATTGTAATACACAGTAAAGGCAAACAATTTTAACGAAGCATATCAACTCAGTACTCAAGAGCCAGTTGCCAGCGCATATACCAATGGGTATGCCTCTATCTATACAAATAAATAAAATTGAAGTGTCTGTTTGTGATTTCAAAATAACATTTTTTTTACTTAATGTATATAAAAGTATACACGATACTCGTAAAGAAAATGCAATTAAAAAAAAATTGTCGGTCTGTCTGGCTGTCTGTTTGGCTGAGCTAATCTTCTAAACGGCTAGACCGATTTTGACGGGACTTTCACTGGAAGACAGCTGAAGGTCTAAGGCGTAACATAGGCTACTTTAATTTTCGAAAAAAGCATTAGCGCGCGCAATGCGCATGCGGGCCCCTCGGGGAAGCGCGGAATGTTACCTATGTTTAGATAAGTATTCCTTTTTACTTTTTTAACGCGGGTGAAACCGCGGGGCTCAGCTAGTATAACATATATTTGATTTAGTGACGATGGGGTGACAACGATATGAAGGTGTTATTCCTGTAAACTCCACCTAACTTTGTATTCTTGATATTCCAGTATTTTTCAACAACTACGTTTGTATATACGTAAGCATCGTATTTTCTTATTTCAGCTATACCATCTAGGGAATAAGAAATATTTATGTTTTACTCTATACAGGTAATAGCGCACGTTAAAATGTTTTGCTCGTAGGAGTACTAATATTACTACGTAGTGTTATAACCTAGCAGCGTTAACCCAGTGTTAGAAACTTGGCCTCTCAATCAGTAATCCGAGGATCAAACCTCTGATTTTCCAAACTTAAGCCTTTTAAGCGCCAAGTGTTTCTGTTTTAGATTGTCGTTTCTGGGAATTGGGGTTGCTTGAAATCTCTTTGAGTGTTTGACCACCAAGACAGAGGCAAACAGCCTTCTTTTCCGAAAATCGTATTAAAAATTAATAATTACTTACTGAAACCATGAAAGAAATATTTTCTTACTATGAAAGGAGACCTGTGCCCAGCCGTTCAACTGTAATAAGTGACAAGGCGGTTATATAGGTTATCCAGAGTATACTATTTATGGCAGACTATAAAGCATCAAAAGAGCTTCCTTGTATAAAAATAACCACCACCAAAAGCCTGAGTCACCTGTCGAAATTGAGAGAAATTATATAAAAAGGTTTCTCTTATATCGAAAATATTTTTACTCAAGTCAAACAACGTTACGAATAAAAATCACTTAGGACCAATGTTGCCCGACGTTCTAATTTTGCTGGAACGTTTCGATTTTTATCCAAAAGATGAAATATCCTTAACGGGACAGATTTAGCTCAATTACTTGAAAAATAATCCAAAGTTATTGTTATTAAATTCATAGTTAAGCATTTTCATACAAAAAAAATACAATTAAACTTAATTCGACAAATGCAAGTAAGAGAATGGGAATTATAAACGTTTTTTACGTTCCACTTTCGAACGAATCCTACTTTTTTTCTCTACTCTCACCTTTCCAAGGTTCTGAAATACCGCCAAAAAAACCGGCACTGGTGCTTTGACTGTCAAACATCATTACAATTTTAATTTACTATACTGAACAAACCTCTTAAAAACGGGGCAATGAGCTTAAACCTTTTATAGTTTTTCCGAAGTGGATCGAGATAGCGCACGGAGCGCGCCGGATCGCCGGAATTCATTAAAACTTAACGTTTGTTGTTTAAACGTTGCGCACAAAACTATGAGGAATTATCTACTTCCAGCAGCGTGTGTTTGTCCTGGTTTACTATTGCTTGGTTACTTTACTGTTCTCTTAAATTACATTTTTATTGTTATGGACGTTTGAAACTACATATTATTCATTAGTGTTGGGGTTAATAAGTGTGTAGACGTTATTTTCTCCATCAACACGCACACATGGATTTTTCCTGTATCCTGGGTGCCAAGGACAAACACACAGACAAATTTACTAGTACGTAGACTCAGAACTAGAATCTAAATTACATTATTCATCTGTCTAGCCAGGAATCCAAACTTGAACAGGTTTCTATTCATCTCAGGATTTTAATAAAGTACTTTGTTACTTAATAGAATTACTAGTATACAATCGTCTAGTTATTCATATAGAGTATGAATTTGAACAAATTTCAAATCAAACACACAATAGCATTTAGTAGTAGCAAAAAAAGGTGTTCGATTATTGTACAATAGCCTACATGTTATATATTTTCCAAATAGTATTGTTAGCGACCTTTTTCTGTTCGACACCTGTCGAAACAAAGTGAATTCCTAGTAAAAGTTCATTTCTAACAAGTTGTAGGTGACACACGTCACCTTAAGAATCAACAAAAAGAACAGTATGAATACGACGGCCTCGAAGAAAGACCATAATGAAGACGCGCCATTTATTCGTTTAGTACCAAGAAACGGGCTATATCGCTGTCGTCACCATTATTAATGTACATTTATTTCCACGGAACATAATTACCATGTGTTTCATTGATTATACAAAATTGTTACTGTTCCGTCTATTGTAACCTCCGTTGTTATAACATTCTTATAAATTGTGTTTCGACTGTGTTCGAATTGCCTTAATTTATGATTTACTTATTACCTCTTTATCAGCTATATGTTTCTTATGTTTCATAATATATATATTTGCGATGTGTTCTCAAATACAAATAAAATTGATTAACAAGTATCTTCATCAACTTTAGTCAATACTCTTGTATGTTATAGCTTAAATCGATATTTCTATTTTGTCATTCTTATACCGCACTGAACCTACCATGTCCCTTTTATAGTCACATTCACACGTCCATATTGCAACGATTTAACATTTTACAACTTGAGCATAAATCTAACAAAGACAGTAAAGCCGACGTTTAAAATCGGATTCGAATCCGGACAAACATCGCGCATGCAGGCGAGTGCCAGATGGCATGAAGCCCCCATATATCACGGGCCCAATGCAGCGCGACGGCCAATACTATGGACGTCGAGACAACGGACAAGATTGTGTTTATCTTTTGACTTTATCTTATATTCTTTACATTAAAACTTCGATATTCGAAGGCAGAATACAAAGGCATCAGGAAAAATGGTTTCAGTAGAATAATATTCCCGTATTCGCGATGAAAGAATATGAAGCAACATTAAATGAGAACTAAAGATTTTTCTTGTCTAAAGCAATATATTACAATACCATGTTATAAATAAATCCCAGAAAACGTAGGCAAGATAATATGAAAATCATTTCGAACTTTTCTTACTTTGCCAGCAAATATTTTATGTACTCAGATTTGAGATATTAGTCTCTACCTTCACTTGATTGAAATATTAATGAACTCGATATGATAATAAGCTGCTACATACTTGTATGAAGATAAAAAAGGGAATTATCATATTTAAAATTACCGTCCAAATACACAACAGTAATAAATACATATATCTTTACAATATATAACAGCGAAATTCGCTTCCATATTGGCAAGTTGGCGGACGCAACTAAGTCACCAGATTACTTAAATGTTCCTCGAGAAGCTTCTATAAGCTTCTTACGATACGTCATACCTTTTACATTAAGGCTTTCGCGGAGATGCGGTGTCGGCGCATCAGCTGCTACGAAGACGTAAAGCAAAAGATGCCAACTACATTAATAAACTTTACAAAAATGACTTCTAAGCAACAACGACACAAAATCAGTTGAATATACTTTTAGTAATCACTCTCGAATCACTTTGAAGGTCGAGTCACTGTCTAACTAGGTGAATGTCTTAGATAGTTGGCTACTCATTAAAGTTAATTTGGAACGCCTGAGGAGAGTTAATCTAAGGCGAATTCTAGAAAGGCATTGGTTAGGTCAAACTCTGCAAAGACTTTGGTAAAGTCGAACCTTGCATAGTCGTTAACTACGTCAAACCGCTAAGCTGATTATGTCAATCTATAAAAAAACTACAAATACAGAGTAGGTATATGACTAGTTAAGACTTCGTAGAAAGTCAAACATAGCACGGATTTGGCCAGGTCTCAAACAACAATCAATCAATGGAATACGAAGAACTCGTTTAAGGCGCAATCCAAATCCAAAGCGACACAGGGAGGAACGTTTCTGTATGTTTAGCATTGATTCCTTGCCCGACCTCACGTCGGACTCGTATCTTATTTGAGTGTATCTGATGGTAAGAGTGGTCACTTGCCATCACATGACTTACTTATAAGTTTGCTACTTTGTTGTTTTACATAAAACCTCGAGTGGAACACTGCAAAGTCATTGCTGCAAACCTTTTTATGTCCCACTGCTAGGCACGGGTCTACTCCCACAACTGAGAGAGGCTTGAAGCGTAATCCACCATGCTGCTCCAATGCGTGTTAGTGGAGGAGATATGGGTTAGTGGCCAACCCGTGTCGAATGTTTTCAAACCGCCCATAAGACCTCCGACAAGTTGTAACGACTGACATCCGACGATAACAACCGGGACCGACAGCTTAACGTGCCTTCCGAAGTACAGAAACGCGCATGAAATTTTTGCCACTAACGGTCACCCATCCATCTACCGACCGCGCCCGATGTTGCTTAACTTTGAAGATCCGTTAAGATCTACGTAGTCCGCAGGGCTATGCGCGCTTCGTAAAGTCATTAAATACGTCAAACACTGCCAGGCCATTTTTGCCACATAACAAATCGTCAGCACACCGCATAATCGCAGGTTCTATTTCCTACGTTCCACGAAGGCCTGTAATTAGGCAGCTCGGCGATGATCGATCGGATTAATATTAATGCCGTCCCCCATACATTAGGGTAATAGTGCCGCTTAATCAATGGATGGGATAATAGCGCGATGATGTATGGAAATCATTGGGAATCGGGAGGCGTCGGATACTGTGCTAATGTATTTCATGTTTTGATATTATATCCGTTATATTAAGATATTAGTATGAAAGTAGAGATGAAAATATTGTTATTTAAAATTGAATCCATTATAAAACATGTTACGTATGGATAATCCTGCTAGTGCACTCTTTTTTATCAAAAACCTTTACTTGACAGAAATAAAACTAAAAAATTACTACATACTTAGTAGCAAATATCATGCAACGAATACTGGCTAAATCATATTAATTCACTCATTTGGTCTAAAAACAAACAGCTATTTTACACACACTCCGAAAACGTTCACAACTACAACCAAAGAGTCTTTAAGAGTATTTAAGATCTTTAAGAGATTTTA
>DWPV01003879.1:0-14474 GCA_018251915.1 Urbanus proteus proteus
TATCACGTTCCAGAATTCGGCACCAGTTTTCAAGGGTTAATTAGGTATATGTAAGGATTAATTACGTAAATCAGAGATTCAAGATTTCATTAAGATTCCAAATGTAACCGAATATTCCTGCAAGTAGATATATTTTTTCCCTTTTGTTAGTAATTACGAAATATTTTGTAAGTAGTTTTACAATAATTATTTGTAGTTCAATTGAACATTTTTTAAACAAAATATTTTTATGGGAACTTACTATTACTAAAATCGAGTAACTTAAAGTTTTTTAACTACGAGAGCTCGTATAGCTCGGCGTAGTAGAAACTATTCGATCAACAAAGTTATGATGATTAAAATATTTGTGATTCGATTCTTGTTTATATACACGGTAACCCCGTTTATCTTCAAAACACTATCAAATTTTGATTTTGTCTTGTAATAAAATATATTAAGGACGTATAATTCTCGTGTAAGAAAAAGATAAAAGGTTGTGAAATTTTAATTTATTTTTGAAACACAACATCTTAAAACTCTGCAATTTACACTAGAATTAATAGACACTTACGTCAAAATATCTAAAAAATCTCATTACATGGAGGAAGGGCAGAATTTCAGAAGTGCCAAATTTAGCCTAATACAGAAAGTTAAGAAACTACGTGTCTGAAATATTTGAAGTAGCACCGATCAAGATAAGATTTTCCTCGTAATAGTTGATAACGGTAGCAGTGGAGGTATTCGATGGCGCATGTCATGTTTAATATAGCCACTTTGGTGACAGAGTATCCTGAATTGAATAAATAGAATACAAAACCAAACTTGATATAGATTTTGAGTATGTAAAATTGACGGTTTGTTATAAGTTAACGAACCTAAGATTACGATTGAAAAAATTACGTTAATTTCAATTTGCATGTTAATGTAAATTAGCAGTAAATGAGGGCCAATTCACCTGAGGAATAATAATCTGTGTATCTTTTTCCGTCATTCAGAGTTGAGGTACAAAATTGATAAGACAATTTTGTTTTCCCTGACATGCACATATCAAATTAAAGATAAGACATTTTTGCTTGACTTTTATATCTTCAATCTTGGAATTTAATGACCTTGGTATAATTGTCCTTAAATATTTTTAAATGCATTGTAAAAAATTGAATTACAATATAGGTTTATGGATTTTGTTTTCCTTTTTTTATTGCCGTTTATTAAAATGTTTGAATCTCCTAAAACCAGCTTACTTTCAGCTAAATATTTCTTTTTCTTGTAACAACTTTTTAATAATCTCATATTTTTATTCATTGCGTGATGTAAATTTTTCTCATTAGGTTAAGATTGAAGTTTCTTACGAAGTAGAATTAATATTAAATCTTTTGAGTTCTAGACAATAGTTTGTTGTTATTATAGCAATATAAGGAACTGTGGATATTTGCTATGAGAACATGACGTATTGTAGCTTAGTTCAATCTAAGATACGTTGCTATTCCTGAAACATAATACGACTGGACCGATTTTGACGGGACTTTCACTGACATATAGCTAAAAGGCTATTTTATTATTAAAAAAGCATGCGGCCGTCGCGGGAGAGCGGAGTATCACCTATGTTTAGATATGTATTCCTTTTTCCTTTTTTCAGAAATCAACTATAGATAAAATTGGCGTTCTACATGAGATCAGTTACACGTTACAAGATGTTTTTTGACTCTTGAAGACTAGAACGCCTCACAAGTATGTCTCCCTAACCAAACCCTTCAATCCACAACGCAGCCTTAACTATGTTATAAGGCAGACATACGGTTTACCCAGACCTTTACAATTACCATGTTAGTTCCCAAATGCTTAGAACACTGCCCTCGCTAAAATCCTCTTAGAGCAATAGGGTTAGACGGGAAACTACCCGTATAATAAGGCGCTAGGGGCACGCACGATTTATAAGGTCGACGTGCTTAAAGCCGGCAAAGCTCAAATTCATTCTCACCAAAACGTGCCAGCCACCAGATAATAGGTATAGCATTCATAGTAGGTAGAATACTAGTAGAGATAGTTAGATAGGTAGGTCTATATGAGTATTTTATAAAATATTTACATTTTCAGTCCTTATAACATTTTATTTGTATAAAAACCTTGGTCTAGATCCTTGTTTAGATAGGATTAAAAGAAGCAAACGAGCGAGCAGTTCACCGAATAGCATACCTCTTAGGTACTGCTCATGGATATTTGTAACGGTAACTTTATGTAGAAAAGGGATTCCATGTGAAATTGATTATAGATCCACATCCGCATCTCCTGAGGACTGCAATGATTTCCTGATATTAAGTTAGCAATACTGTAGCTTATACTGTTTAAGATACATTTAATTCCGAAATTGTTTTCCAAATCTAGATAATAATAAAAATGTGGAACAATAGTATATTCAACGGAGCTGCGTGGACAAGCATATTTAAAAATGTTTGGATGAATACTTAAAATCTTACAAAGAGAAAATAAAGAAAACAGTAAATGAAAAATTACTTCATAATATTTTCATCTAAACTTGTGTTCAAATTTGTTCTAACCATTTATCAAGTTAATAAAACTTCAAAAGATAGACCAGGTAACGTTGGCGCGCCGTGTCGACAATGTGTCACTGTCATGTAGACTCACTGTTGGGGTCTCCCCAGACTTTTCGACGCGGAACCGGCTTGAGCTAGTCAGAAAGGGCTTTATGTCTGTGACTTACTACCCTTATGTGTTTTGGTTGTTCATACTGGTGCAGGTTTTTCAGGGAAGATGCTAAAGAGATAAGCGCTTCTTTACAGTCGATCACAAATACATCACTTTACTCCTGAGGGTTTGGAAAAGTTTAAAATCAGATCAGTACACAGGAATAAGAAGATTATCGTCATTAGGTAAAAATTTGGTATGACAAAAATCACGAAAAGACTGATATGATTACGATCAAAACGTCTTAGTCTACTTTCATTAGTCTAGAAGAGATTATCTGCAGATTTAAAAAATGAAAGTTTGTGGTACCATTGTGTCTCCTTCCTCAATATTTATAACAGGGCAGATTGTTATATTTTATAAGAAAGGAAATTTAAAATTCAAAGCGATACTTTAACAAAGAAGTGTTCTTCACTAAACGGGTTCCATCCACTGAGGAGACTATCACCTTATTTAAAATGCTATTTCCGTGTGGCGCTTACTCGATAACCGCTCCGTTGCCGTCAATGCCCGCAGTACGTGACTTTTGTTAGAGACACTACGGTAGTCCTTCGTATTTTTCATGGGAATAGCTTGTACGGGAGAAAAATGTAATCTACAACAGTAAGTTGTTATAGCATGAGTTAATAACTCATGACTGTCTTACTGCTAGGCTTTCTTCTCCTCTAAGCGTGAGGAATATTCAGGCCAGGTACGGGACACGAAAATTTCCAGTCATGGGTTTGAGTTGGATTGAGAAAATCGGCCACAGGCTGATGTCTAAATAGAGTTTCCATACGAGCATAATTCATAAACCTTTACAATTTTTTTCTCAGAATTCTACGGTGCGTAAGAGTCCTAACGATGTTTTCTTCCGCCCGTAAATGTGATGATTATATTAATAAGACACATAACTGCGAAACATCAGAAGTGCCTGGGATTCAAACCACAAATCCCCAGTGAATCGTCAAACTTTAATCCACATGGGAATATACTTTACTAGAAACACCCTGCAATCTTCTAAAATAGCGTTTCGTTCGGTGCTATGCCATGCAATGATATAAAATAACTTTGATAGTCGATAAGATTTTCATTATACGACCAACAACCGTTTCCTTCAATTTATTGTTCGGCGACAGTCTCCAGGGTACCTTTCGGACACAATTCGTGGACTCACACTACGATGTTTACGATCGCCAATGTTTGGTCCAGTGTGGTTACACTGTCCATTTGCGAAGGGTTTGTTTATGACACATGTAACTATTGGCGAAGATGTTTGTGAACTTTCCAGCACTTCTTTTACTACTTTTCTTATGGTTATAAATTGGTAATAATTAAATGGAGTATTTCCATACAATCAAGTAAATGTGACTGCTAAGCATACTTAATACATTACTGTAGTTATAAATAAGGTATGCTACAGTCATGTACTATTTGTTTATTTTTGTATGAAGAGAACATCCTTCGACATGAGATCCAACAAATGCAATACATTCAATAATAACCACTGCTACACATCTATACAAATAAATTAAATTGAAGAGTCTGTTAGTGATTTCAAAATAACATTTTTTTACTCAATGCATACTAAAGTATACACGACACCTATAACGAAAATGCAATAAAAAAAATTGTCGGTCTGTTTGGCTGAGCTAATCTTCTAAACGGCTGGACCAATCTTGACGGGACTTTCACTAGATGCTAAAGGTCTAAGGCGCAACATAGACTACTTTAATTTTAGAAAAATCCATTAGCTCGCGTTCCACGCGCATTAGCACGCGTCGCGGGAAAACGGGATGACATTTATGTTTAAATATGTATTCTTTTTTACTTTTTAAAACGCGTAAAACAGCGAGCATTAGCTAGTTGTAAATTAATATTAGAAATACGCAGATAAATTTCGTCTAAAAGCGGTCATCCATCCAATCCAAACGCGGCCAAAATTCGTTAAAACTGCAGATCAGTTCCGATCTTCATAAGCCACAGAGCCCGCAGAGCTATGCGTTCCTTTATATGTAGGTCAGATAATAATCCAGTCATCGGGGATAAATGATAACGAATATTTACGGACTCTGAAGGTTTATATTAAAAAGCTACAATTTATTTACGCGAATGTTTATTTTGTGACTAATGACTTTTCGGTCGAATCTGCATGAATAATTACGGATATAATTTCGTCTCTTTTCAAATAGGTATCATCAAGCCTTATGGGTGATTTATGGGCAAAATTTCTACAGCTAACGATATGATGAAAAACGAAACGTGATTTGGTCAAATATCGTAATGTTGATGATATTGATTTTAAATTTAAACAAGACAGAATATATGAATACATACATTTTATCTGGGAAATGCTTAATCTTTTAACGAGTGTAGAAAGTGAGTGATTTAACTTAACGGATCACTTTTTAATTAATCACCTTAAATAAATTCGAATAAAATTAAAAATAAGAACGATGACAAAAAAGGTTGTGACAAAAAATTTTGGTTATAAAAAATAAAATCAAATTATAGTTTTAATTCATCATCATCATCAACCCATTATTGTCCTACTACTGAGCACGGGTCTCCTCTCAGTGAGAGGGATTTTAGGCCTTAGTCCACCGCGCTGGCCAAGTGCAAATTGGTAGACTTCACACACCATTGAGAACTTTTTTTTTAACTCTCAGATGTGCAGGTTTCCTCACGATGTTTTCCTTCACTGTAAAGCAAGTGACAATTAATTTCTAATACGCACATAAATCAGAGGTGCGTACCCGGGATTTGAACCTAAGACCCCTCGATTGAGAGGTCAAGTTTCAACCATTAGGCTATGACTGCTCATATTTTGTTAAAATATTTTTTAATTAAAACTTCTTAAAGACAGTGGTATGATGGGTGTAGTAAGACTTCCATCCATCAGCCTTTTGAGGTCCACTGTTGGACATAGGCCTCCTTTAAGTGGCGTCATTCCAACCGGTCCTGTGCCTTCTAAATCCAGCGGTTTCCCGCAGTCTTCTTCAGGTCATCAGTCCATCTGAGTACAGTAAGACTTAGTTACATAAATATGTGGTTTAAAAAGTATAACCAGTACGGTTCAACTGAGGTACCACTGTCACACTTATTTGTACCTTGTAGCTTGTTTATTATATTTCGGCCTAAGGATAAAGCAGAAGGGCTACCCGATGGAAAGTTAACACCGTTGCCTATAATTTGCAATACCAAAGAAGTCGCCAAAGCTAAGCCGCCAAGTAAAAGGCACGGTTCGCTTTTCCATCTATATAATTATCAGGAAAATCCTGGAAAATGTTAAGTTAATCCTAATTATTATAAATGCGAATGTCCGTTTATTTGTTTAATTGTTTGTTTGTAACGCCTTCACGCTTTAACTACTCAACCGATTATAAAATTTAGCACACACATTGCTAAAAGAGTACCTTTCATCCCGACAAAAGATACTACTCCTAAGGGATAGAAAAGTAACTTTTGTACCTACAGCCTACCTACTTTTACACCTACGGCCACTTGATAAGATTGTATTGCATTAGAATTACATTCGAAGTATACAAACCTTAAGGCGAGCGAAGCCGCGGTCGAAAACTAGTTTCCGATACTTGAGGGACAGCCCTACATAACCTCTCACCTGAAAGTCAGCCTTCAATTTGTTGATTGTTTTATTGAACCTCCTTCCGCGGCATCGCTCGCTCAATTCTACAATATTACCATAAATAGGTACCTGAATAACCTATATATATTTCCAGCTGATACCCGCGGTTTCACTCGCGTTAAAAAAGTAAAAAGGAATTGGTAACACCCTGCGCTCCCGCGACGACGGCCGCAAGCGCGTGTTTTATTCCAAAATTAAAGTAGCCTATGTTACGCCTTAGATCTTCAGCTATCTTCCAGTGAAAGTCCAGTCGAAATCGGTCCAGTCGTTTAGATTACCTTAGCCAAACAGACAAACAGACAGATAGACACATTTTTTTAATTGCATTTTCGTTATAGATATCGTGTATACTTTCATATGCATTGAGTAAAATGTTATTTTGAAATCACAAAAAGACACTTCAATTTTATTTATTTATATTCATACAGGACACCTTGAGTCACTACACACATGCCTCCAAGGCTCGCTTGATTATTATTATTGAAGAAGGATTCTGTAAAGAATCAACTTGGAAAAACTGTTCTCGATTTTGATTTAAGAAACACTGGGTTGGCTCAGCCCACCGATTGCTTCTAATAGACTTCATACAACTTCAAAAACTTATTTGGAGAATTCTCGGATATTCAATTCTCACGATGATTTTAGTTACCGTTACAGGAACTGATAATTAATTTCTAATATCCACAAAACAAAAATATAACTGGGATTCAAACTTCGCACTTCCGTTTGACAGACCGAATTGCAAACTAAACTATTCGTTTTCTACTATCAATGCTTAAATATCACAACATTATTTATGTATTTATTTTATATATAGGATGTATTTATTTTGTTATATTTACATATGTAATTATTTATTAATTAGTATATGAGTATTTACTATGTTACAAATATGTTATCATTATTATTATTTATTTGTAAATTGTACACCTGCCGCAACTTTTCTAGCCGCCTAGGGTTGAGGGAGAATGCCATCGCGCTTAATCTGCCCTATTGTAACTATTATAAGAGGTGCAATAAATAAATAAATAAAATAAACCTTAAGCCCACAGACAACAGTAACACTTACGTTTTTATTAAGAGGATGTCTCGTCTCTCATTTCTGTAAATGTACAATGAATTTAAGCTATAAACGAGCTGAGAGACCTAAATCCTCAGGATTATAACACGACCACGTTTCGATTAACAGAATAAACACAACTTGTAATAAAAGCGTTTTTACGCTCGTCTGTAATAAACTCTATTTCTCATTGTAACTGTGTAATTAAACTAAAAATGGGTAGGACACGTTTTTATGTTATTCAGATGCTTCGGGATAAAAGAGATCTAAAATGCTTGTATGCTTTTAAAGAAGTTGTTTGTAAAATATGCTTCATTCATTTAATAGTTGGTAATGATTCCTTTTATAAAATGATAAAATGCAAAGGTAAAAATCAATCAATACCAATTTAATTATTGTTAGTTCTGAACAACGAACTCTTACTACTTTGTGCCTGTAATTGATCAACTTGTAATTAAGACAATTAGTTTAATTGAATGTCAATGAATTGTTAACTCTCGCTTTAACAACCTTGTTATTTATATGATTAATCAAATGATTCTTAAAGCTCTGCTACATTGAAGTCGTACTCTAAAACAAGTCTTACGATACCTTCCCAGAGCCCTTTAAAATAATGCAGACGTCCAATGACATAGGCACTATAAATAACAACATATCGATAGAATGAGTAAATAAAAACCCATAATTGTAACTCCTCACGTTAATGAGATGACTAGCTGATCCCCGTGATTTCACCCGCTTTAAATAAGTAAAAAGGAATACATATATAAACACCCCCGCTCTCCCGCGACGGTGGTCGCACGCACGTGGCGCGCGCGCTAATGTTTTTTTTCCAAAATTAAAGTAGCATATGTTACGCCTTAAAACTTCAGCTGTCCTCCTGAGAAAATCTCGTCAAAATTATTCCAGACGTTTAAAAGATTACCACAGACAGACTGACAGACAAAAAAAAATGCATTTTCGTTATATGTATCGATTTATTTACATATGCATTTTGTAAAAAAAAAATATTTTAAAATCACAAACAGACACTTCAATTTTATTTATTTGCAGTGATTGGTAACTCTTGTAGTTTCCGTTTTATTAACAGTTTTCAACGGTAAAACAATTTGTTATATTCGTTTTATTACATCCAGTCCATGCATACCTTATTGCTGCAGTACAGTTACCTTACTAGTTGCTGTATCATCAATTTAAGCCCAGTAGCCCTATCAATCGGCAGAGCAGTTCAGGACAGATTTTTATGCAATTTAGGCCACTAGTCTTAAATAGTGTAAAAGTGTTCTTAAATAAAGTACACTTCTATATTAATTTATAAATATTAATTTCAACACAGTCCATACATTTTAAGAAGCACATCGTTTCGAATCGTTTAGTTTCGAATTATTAAATAATGAAATGTTATGGAAACTTACTAAGTAATATTAACTGGATATTTAATGAACACTTGCACTTGACTGCCTCAAGGTATAAGGCATTCCATAAAAAACCGAGCCTTAAAAACGCTCCGTATAAGAATTTCACAAAAGCGCTCCTCCGAATAAGCAAATTCACATTCTGTTCGAAAATTGGCTTTTCGGATAGTACGGACATTTGGCAGCAAAAAAATAGAAAATAGCCGCGAACTGAAAACTGGAAACTGCTAACAGCTCCAGTTACAGCATTGTTAGCTTGTTATAACTGAAACGCTAGTTAGCGTCTATAGTCAGTAACTATAGTTGGTAGTTAGTATTCAGAACTGAGTAAAGAAAGTTGGAGAAAGAAACTACTATAGTATAACGAAACTGGGCATTTGATGCTTGAACCGTGTCAGAGCATTGAAAATAACTTATTAGTCTATACCAATAAATAAAATTTAAGGGTCTGTTTGTGAAAGTATACGCTATACCTGAAGTAAAAATGCAATTAAAAAGAAAATTGTCTGACTGTCTGTCTGTTTGGCTGAAGCAATCTTCTAAATGGCTGGACCGATTTTGACGGGACTGTCACAGGAAGATAGGTGAAGGTCTAAGGCGTAACATAAGCTACTTTAGTTTTTAAAAAAACATATGTTTTTACTTTTTAAACGCGGGCGAAACCTCGGAGATTGGGTAGTATTGAATTAAGTGAGGCTAATGCTTTGATACTCAGCCTGTCAATAAGCTCATGGACTCGATTCCCAGTGCGTATCAAAATTATTTCTCCCTTGGTTAAACGGCGACTAAAAAAAACCTAAAGAAAACAAAAATAAACTGAGTGTCCTACACGTTTGAGAATACGGAGGTATTTACAACTATTGTACTATGTACTAAACCTGTCTCACTATGAATGAAGACCCTGATTAAGACGAAATATAGGCTGAAAGAGAATGGATAAAGATTTTTCGAAACATATAAGTGTATACATGATGTTTTTATATTTTCCTCCTGGGTCTTGATGATATTTCTCTTTTGGTGTGTTCATAACACCCACGACACTTCCTGGATTAGGACTTACGATTTCCAATGCGGGGCTGTGAGTGTAAAACGTACTTCTATTTGTTTTACTGGAATCAAAATTTCTGTTCGAATTTGCAACTTTACTACAACAGAACTCAATCTATGTTTGATCTAGAACGATGAAAATTTGATAGACTGGCAGATAGATATATTGATAGATTGGCAATGCATTGAGCCAAAACCACACTTATTTTCATCAGGACTACTATATCCATTATTATTTCCTTATTAGATCATTGTGGCGAAATAACAGCAGTGTTCAGCGCTGCTGTGTTTTGGTTTGAACGGTATGGTAAGGGAGACATACTAATCCGAGGCGTCTCAACTTAGTCCTCAGAGGTACGCATCTGTGGTGACCTCAGATTGGACTGTGATCTTATCGGGGGTTGATTACAGATGTCCATGGGTTGCAGTGGCCACTTATCACCAGGTGAGCTGTATGCTTGTTTGCTACTTCCACCATATAAAAAATATATATTCCATCCATCCATTGGAGTTAAGAGAACCTTTGCGATTCATAGGACTCCTACAGGTATTTTTGTCAATAGTCACCGCGACTAGCATGCGTAGTAAACGCAGAGGGCGTTAATATTACACTGGACGACTCTACTGTCCATCTCCTGTATTTTGACCCATAGACGTCTCCTTCAACAACTCTTTGATTGAACCTACTAACATTCATAACATAAGTACGAGGAAGATTAGATAGAAACCTTATAAGCAACCTATTTATTGTCTCAAAACTGATATTGCAGTCTATATCAAAGAAATAAAGTAATATACCTGAAACCATACTACTATTACGGCTCGTAAGTAAGCATTAAGACCCTTCAAACAGGTAAAATTAATAACGAAAGCCCGAAGATTGACAAACTCGCAAACAAAAGAAGTAATTCAGCAATAAATCGTAATAAACGTTACCGTTTACGGCAAAAGTGGGTTAGTACTTCCCTTATTATGTAAGGAATGCAAAAAATAATAATTTATAAGTGGATACCGAGACCCATTTGTTACAGTTTTTGTGCAAACCTCGCTGCCGTAATCCATTATGACTCTCTGGGGACTCTTCGTGAAATAGAATTTAATTATTAAATTTAGGAGTACATTATAATAGTTCATTGAATATTCTTTATAATAATTAAGCTTATATAAGCTTATCTGCCCTTAAACGCAAGAGTTACATTTATGGCAAGTGTTATAAGAAAAATCAAGTGCTAGTGTCGAACATTTGATATGGCAATGAAAAAAAAAACAGTGAAATCTTCAAACATTTTTTAAATAAATTTTTGTATAATAAATGTTTGTAAACTTAAAAGTTTTCAAATTAATTGTGCTTTTAATTAATCTAGTCTTTACTTTTATTGGTATCCCAATCAAAAAGACCCAATATGTGATACTTATAACCATAGATGTAATATTACTACATATTAGTAACTATGTTAGTAACACGAGTTTGCTATATTCGCCCTTGCCAAAAGTGACCATATTATGTACATATATACAATTTTACACATAACCGTTAAATTTTCGAAATTTATTACAGTATACTTGAGCACAAATAAAATGCTAAACGAATACACATCGAATCGAGAACCTCTTTCCATTCCTTTATTAAAAATAGTTTAAATTCAGTCCAGTTATTCAGCTCGCTACCATTCCTTTCGATAGCCAAATCCGTTGGAAAACGTGAAATACAACCATTGTACCTTAATACTCTATATTGTACGGAACCATTCAACCCAAATCACGCTTGGCCGGTACTTTTTGTATTCGCATGACTAGCAGCAGTTGCTTTCAATTCGTGACCACTCTCGCAGGTGTGTTTACTGAGCGCGCTTCTACAAACGGTTTAAGTTTGATTGTACGTACAGCGATAGGTATATACGCTTCTATATTTTACGCGAAGGATTCATAGTTATAGTATGAAGGCATAGTTCAGTCATTTCATATCCAACTTGATTATGATAGGAGAGATTACGGTTCACATCTGTCGCTTCTGGCGGAGTTCTTCTAAGCACCTAGTTCTTCCTAATTACAGTAATGTTTAGCGTTGCTGCATTCTGGTGCAACGGATGTGATAATTATAAATACTTATCCGAGGCGTCCCAACTAAGTTTTCCGGTGTCGGCGAGTCGACTGCATACTCGTTTACTACTCTCATATCATAAAAAATCCTCTTACACTGGGAACTCCAAACCCAAGCAAATATAATATTTTAAAAAGTTCGCTCTTAGGATTCGGCCTTTGAATTCCAGGCATGCACATTTATTTCTAAGTTAAACGGGTACCTATAGCAAATTTACTATTACTTGTTTTAAAGGTAAAGTCAAATAATATGAGGAAAGGAACGCAAAAAATCGCAAAGATGTGCTAAGTTTACCGGGACTTGCCCAGCATGTTGGACTACGGCCTTAACCCTTCTCACTCTGAGAGGAAATCCGTACCCGTCCATTTAATAGAAATGCATAAAATACCGTACAGAGTATAAATAACATCATCATAATAACAATAGAATTTGAACCCTGACCTCACCGTGTATGAGACCAAAGTTCATACCACCAGGTTTTGTAATAAAATTCGTTGAAATAATAAATAAAATAATCTACCGGAAGCAAATTTTCATGAACCTACATGCAAGAAAAATTGCCTTTTCCTTTACGACTTAGAAATCTAAACTTCATATTTGCAAGTTCAAAGCTATTTTCATCACGAAGGTTATTCAAACAGAGTTAACCTTTACCGTAGGAAATTGATGGTTAATACTCTAGCATGCATCGCTCACGATAACAAAGTTAAATTGCACTTTGACAATGGCATAGACGAAGTAACATCACACAATTCTAATTTAAAACAAGTCTATCAGCTTACGGTCTCATATGTACCTACATGATATTGATAGGAAAAAAAATGATTGTGAATAATGAGCATGTATTGGTTTATTCGGTCTACTGTTAGTGGTGTACGCCGCCACCGCGACCCTTTTTATGTCCCACTGCTGGGCACGGGTCTTCTCCCACAACTGAGAGAGGCTTGGAGCATACTCCACCACGCTGCTCCAATACGTGTTGGTGGAGGGGATACGGGTTAGTGGCCAACCCGTGTCGAATATTTTCAAACCGCCCATAAGGCCTCCGACAAAGTTTAATGGATGGCAACCGAGACCGACAGCTTAACGTGCCGTCCGAAGCACGGAAACGCCAAATTGAAAATTTTGCCACTAGCAGTCACCCATCTACCGACCGCGCCAGACGTCGCTTAACTTTGTAGATCGGTTAAGATCTACGCAATCCGCAGGGCTGTGCGCGCTTCGTGGTGGTGTGGTGTACGCAGTAAAGCAGAAATTCACTTTGTATTGGCTTTCCAAATTAATCATGTATTATCTGGATTCAACCTCTGTTAATTTTTGTCCTTTTTATAAAAACACATATATGGGCGGCATGTATATCTATAAAGAAATTACATCCATTTTATATGTAATAGGTTTAAAAACAACATATATCTTTATTTTTATTTATTTTTAATAATTAAATATTATAAGCTTCCAGATCTATGAACTACATCAAATCACTAAAAGAAAAACCAAAATTCACCGAAGGAAGTTTAACTTCTCTAAAGCTTTTTCCAGAGAAGTGTAACTTCACTAACGTTCTAATTCAGCCTGACCTGCTTCCCTTATTTACCTGTCCATGAACTGCGGTCTCTCGCATACAACGTTCGTTAATCAATATAAAAAAGAAAAACAGAAAAAAGAAATACCTTCTACATTGAACCTCGCCGTGTCGTTTAACCGCAACGAGACGTGATCTTTTTTTAGATGTCCAATCTGACTTAATTTTACTGAAAAGAAAACGACAAGTTTAAAATACAGCAAAGTAAAGAATTAATTAACTTACGTTTTTTCAAACATATAACCTATAAATTAATATAACTAGGTTAAAATAATTTTCAATATGAATGTTTTTGAGTATATAACTGTCAAATGAAGTGTATAGTAGAACCTTTTTTAGTCCAACACTAATCACGTCTACACCATGCCTATATCTAATAAATTTTAGAGTTTTAAGCGCTAGTTTGATGAATGTAGCAAAGAATACATACTTACCCAAAGCATTCAAACTTAGTCTTCAAAGCATTCAAACTTAGATTGACACCTGGAAGGTCTCTTGATCTACTTCTACCAGTGAATTTATCATTACAAAATTACAAAAATTCCGATTTTTCTGAATTCTGAATTTCCCAAAATCAAGCAGTTCTGGTTAGAATTACAACACCTATGAAAATACAGGCGCTGACAAAATTATTCATATAACCGGGTCGGTCCTTCAAAATAATGGATGGCCCTTTGTTCCCTCAAACCCTGTTTCACGCGCATTGGAATTCCGCAGAATTAATAAGCCCTTTAGCTGGGACTGGATTTTAGGAAATTTACCACAGAAATTCTTGCTCTTGAGCCATACCACTATGTATGGAATTAAGGTGGCCATTCATACGCGTTACCTGCTCATATTCTGTAAATAATAAGGGAGATAGGGGACATTGGACATCTAAATTAGAGTGGAAGCTTTGGCGTGAAGGGTTCTGGTGGCGCCGCCGGTGGCGAGAATCTGGTTCAAATTAAACCACAAAGGGT
>DWPV01003880.1:0-14472 GCA_018251915.1 Urbanus proteus proteus
GGCGCTGATGTCCATGGCGGCAGTGGCCACTTACCATCAGATGGGTTGCATGCTCATTTGCTATTGACATAACATAATAGAAGAAATACGTTAATTAAATTCAAGATTTTTAAGTTAAAAAAATGGGGGGCGCTACAAAATAACTGATTTTCAAAGTGGGCGTTAGACGAAAAAGTTTGGGTACCTCTGGTTTAGTGAGACAACTAACGCCATCTGTTGGTGGGTGATTGGTATTTTAATTTCCCTTTATGTTAGTTCAATCGTTAGCGCTGATGTTAGTTTCGTTAGTTGTAGGACAAGGTCATCTATTGTCGAGTATACAGGGTGAATTTTTCAAGTGTGCATGGATAAGAAAATCCGAAACTATAAGGATTAGCGAAAAATGCTGAAAGGACTTACTAGGCCGATTTTGATAAAAACTAAAACTGTATAATTCGTCTTTCAAAAATTCATTTCCCTAGCCGGGAATCGAACGAGTTCATTATGGTAAAAAAATCACACCTGTATTATTGCGTCATATGATAGTGTTGCTTATAAAATCAAATTCTGGAAACTGACTATATCTGTCAAACATATTCTGTCTAGCCAGGAACCGAACCCGAGACCCACTGCGCTTCAGACCTTTATGATAACCGCTCCGCAACTGGGGCGTCAATAATGAAATTGGTATGAAGATTGATGTATAATGATGTAGAACCCTTGTGTTATTGATAGTACTACACACCGCCGCACCTATTACTGCCTAGTAACAGCAGTGTAAAGAGCTGCTGCTGGTTTAAAGGGTGTGGTTAGGGAGACATACTTATCATAGGCGTTCCAACTTAGTCCTCAGGGGTAGCAACGCATCTGTGGTCGACCTCAGGCAAGACTGTGATCTTATCTGGTGTTGATTACAGATGTCCAGCGTTAGTGGCTACTCATCAACAGATGAATTGCATGCTCGTTTGCTACCTCTGTTTTATAAAAAAAATATATAGTGTAAAGAACTATATACGTATATAATACTTTTATTATTGTATTATTTTTATTGCCAGATAAATAGTTTTAATAACGATTAGGGAAGAGACAAATTCTTAATATCGTTTCAATTACCAGAGTTTGAACAATAAGCTTATTGGTTTAACGGTGGCCGGCAAACAGAATCTCCGACTTCGGAGAGGAAATAATAAAGAAATGACTGTCTATTTTCCTTTAAATGCAATATTGGAAACAAAGCTTACTGTCTTTGGGAAATGCGGCTGTAGCTGGCCTAAGGATTCGAGTCTTGTTTACGTGGATCTGTTTTGCATACGCAGTTATAGCTTAGTGGTTGAAATTTGCAAAATCGAGGGTCCGACGTTCGAATC
The DNA here is from genome assembly GCA_018251915.1 of Urbanus proteus proteus. Taxonomy (NCBI): domain Eukaryota; kingdom Metazoa; phylum Arthropoda; class Insecta; order Lepidoptera; family Hesperiidae; genus Urbanus; species Urbanus proteus. The sequence goes on from DWPV01003880.1 coordinate 1,347, forward strand.
CCAAGCGTGCATCATCTTTTAAAGTATCAACCTATATATAAACAGTTGTGTGTGTTATACTGTATGGATATTATAACACGATAATGGTGAAGACGCTTTCTACACACACACATATTCTCACAATAGGATTTTCTCCTGTGTCTTTGGTGCCATGGACATACAAAGACGAATACACAAACATCCAGACCCAGAACCGGAATCTATACTCATCGTTCAGAAATCTATTTGTCCGGGAATCGAACTCGGGACCCACTGCGCGTCTGAACGGTATGGTACCCGCTCTGCCACAGCCAGTGAACCTACACACCTGAGAGTTTTTGAAAAAGTTCTTAGTGAAAACCAATTTGCACTTGACCATAGTGGTAGATTATAGCCTAAACCCTTCTCAATCTGTGAAGAGATCAGTACCTAAGAATGGAAACGGAAAGGTAAAACGGACGATCTATAAGATTTAAGAGCGATGTTTTCGTTTACCGTTAAAGTAAGTAATCATTAATTTTTAATACGCATATAACGTTGAAAAATCAGTATATCAGAGGTTCGAACCTAACCGCTAAAAACCGAGTTTCAACAATTCTATCCCTGTTTTAATCTTACTCGCCTCTAATTAGTTTGTACGAACTGAAATTATGTATCCATTTACAACAAAGGGTTACCCATGTTATTCAGTAAACACGGAAGGGTTAAATAAGCTAACGATGTAACAAGGCATCTTAGCGGAACTATCTGGAACTATGTACCAGGCTTAGCATAATCTCTGTTGTATTACATCTTAACCCTCTACTGCCTGGGGTGAAATTGGGTTATCATTTTGTTTTTTGTTAACATGGGTAACTGTTATAACATATTCGTTACAAAGTAGACCGTTTTTATAGATCTTTTTGTGGCTCAGCTCGGTGGCGGCACCACTTCATCTCTTTTTGCCTAATAATAGCAGTGTTAAGGCGTTGCTGTGATCTAGTTTAAACATTACGGCTACGGATGTAAATCAATCGTCAAAATGCATTTTTTTAATTATCTTTTTTCCTTAGTTGGCGATGTTTTATAGAATTTGCATTATATACGCGTATATATAACACTAGCGCAATGATATACATAGATAGAGCAATAATATAGAATTATTATGTAGAGTGATTTTTAATGAATCCATTTAATTCTTGCTTAGATTTTTTAAAATCGAATTATGCAATTTTAGTTAACATAAAACCGACCTTGTATATGTTTTCAGTGCTTTTCGCAAAACATAATAATTTTTGGATGGAGTTGTCCAAGCGCATTTTCAAAATTCACCCGGTGTTCTGTGATTCCTGTGATATCTTTTGACTCACTGTTTATTTTCTGTGAAAGCCACTAATACGGCTTTTAAAGCATGGAAACATTTAGTGCTAGCTTAGTTTTTAAAGCAACGTAAATATATAGCACAGAAACTTTAAAAAGCTCCTGAGCTTTATATTCGTTTCAGGGTTTAAAATGAAAGCTTGAAAAGCGTTAGACCATTTAGTTCAAATGATTCTTAATATGCCGTTTCAGTTCTTTTTTAGTTTCAAAACATTTTACTGATTCAAAAAAGCTTTGAAAAGTTGAATACATTTTCGAAACTCGGTGTATACCCTTTTGTAATTGTGAGCTTTGAATGAGATTCATTTTGTATAATAATAGGGTACATTGTTTAATAAATAGTACACAAAGTGTACTACAGTAGCTTCGTAATGGTTTTAAACCTTTGCCTTCTGAGAGGGTAGCCGTATAGTTAAGAGACATTAAAACTGCTTGTTTATAAACTTTAAAATGAGCATCACATATTTAACGCAGACATACTTTAAATACATTTATTTTGCTTAAATAATAAACATTCGTCTACCAATTCGTACTTGGCCAGCGCGGTGGACTAAGGCCTAAATCCCTCTCATAGTGAGAGGAGACCCGTGCCCAGCTGTGGGATGATAATAGGTTGACAACGACGACATAAAATTTATTTTTTTACGTATTTTTTACCTCGCGAGATTTTTTTGCATCTTTGTACATATTACCTTCTTATTTACTTTTAGGTAGGTTGATAGTGCCTGCGTTGAAAATAGCACAGCTAAGAGATTTCAATATAAGTTTATATCCGTGAATTTCTAAATAAAGATAGCTTTTAAGTCTATCGCTTGTAGATTATTAATCTAATAATACATTTAATAAATTTATTCGTATACGTTTTCCTTATTTTAAAACAAAGTCCAACTGCGTCAATATAGGCATTGCCCTTAACGGATCAACGGATCAGAATTCGGAACAACCGGCTGCAGCGAGGTCACGTTTGACGAACTTCAACGTGTTCGGATAATTCCATTCCATTTCATTCCGGCTACGAGGTACGTATTGAGTTTCTGAACTGTTACTTGCTACTGAGATTCGATTCTGTTTCTAGATTTCTAACAGGTAATAAGCGTCAAGGCGTGAACTGTACTGGGTGATGTACCTATGCACTGGGTACTAGATGGCGCTAAATTTTATTAATATGGTACGGTTATAAGTACTCAAAATCTCAATTCTCTTGCTTTGCTTTCAAGTCATTTACATACATAGATAGTCTGAGAGAAATCAATGCTTAGCAATAATACCGTCTATAACATATTGTTCTAACTTGTACTTTATATTGTGTTCAATTCGACATTTTTTCTACTAGATGATCCCCGCGGTTTCACCAGCGTTTGAAAAGTAAATCAATAAACATGTCGCGAGATTGACACGGCCATAAAACAAAATAATTGTATCCCACGGGAACCGCACGTTTTCCCGGGATAAGTAGTAGTAGTCTATATGTTACTCCAGACTAATGTCTATGTCTGCACCAAATTTCATCCAGACCCATTCAGCCGTTCTTAAGTTATAGAGTAACAAACATCCATCCATCCATATATCCTCACAAACTTTCAGCTTTATAATATTAGTAAGATAGTAAGATTCTGTTCTATACTTCAATAATGTTTTGTTTTGCAGTAGTTAGCTTTACCCTAATGTCTTACTGAGGAGATTTACTGGACAGATAATAGGATTAAATAGATCAATTGATTAAAAAACGACAACAATATACCGGCATTAAAATAATCTCTGCCTGCATCGCCTCGTATGGCAGCTGTGTCATGTTTGGCTTGGCACAGATAAAGGTTGTTAGTTTCATCCGGGTTGCTCATTACAATAGCGTTTAAAATAAAAGTTTCCGACCAATTTATTTCTACTGTTTTATATTTATTATGACTTCCGCTTGAACTTTTTTCGTATCACTGTTTTTGGTTCGTATCTTAATTATGTTAGCATCCCATCTCTATTTGTGATTTGTAGTATCTTTATTCTGGGTTTTGGAATAGATGTACGAGATGTTCCAACTTAATTCTTGTACATAGGTACAGAACTTACCTCTCAGGACTAAGTTGGAACGCCTCGTCCTACCTCTACAAACTAAGTTGGACTAAGATACAGATCTTACATGAAATTATTTTAGTCATTAATATTGTTGCCCGGCAGGGACAAAATATTAAGTAAATACGGTAGCTAATATTTTGCCTTTTATTACTCTGAGTTTATTTAAACTTATGGTCCCGTCACAGTTACCGAAATCTTCACAGTATGAACTTTCACGTATGCCTAGTCTCATAATTCTTAATGCTTGCAATCATAATTATTATAAATGCGAATGTCCGTTTATTTCTTAGCTTGTTTGTAACGCCTTTACGCTTTGACTACTCAACTGATCGTTATGCAATTTTGCACACACATTGCTAGGAGTCCAGAAAAGAATATAAAGTACCTTTCATCCCGAAAAAAGATACTTTAATAGCGAAAAAAGATACTTTCATCCCGAAAAAAGATATTACTCCTGAGGGATAGAAAAGTAACTTTTATACCTACAACCTACCTACTTGTACACCTACAGCCACTTGATAAGATTGAATTGCATTAGAATTATACAGAAGTATACAAACCTAATATTTAACGCGAGCGAAGACGCAAGTGATAGTATTGGATAAAAAGGACGGGAAGATTTCGCTTCACATATTAATATATAGATAGACCAAACATAAAATGTTTACACTTGATCGCAATTATATTACTTAAATTATTGCACAAAATCATGTTATAACATAACACCACTTACAGGCCAACTCGACCACATAGTGAATGTTTGCGGTGAAATATTTTATGAAATATAAAACTCTGATCTGTTAAAAGTAGTTTCCATTTGGCAATAAATAATACGTTAAAATAAAACAATCTGCAATCAGTTTCAATGGTATTCACGTCATATTTCACAGTTTCAATTTTGGGTTCCGTACAAAAAGATTTTATGACTTCTATGCTGTCCGTTTGTTCTTATTGTAATACTGGTTTTTTCCTGCAGCTTCGCATGCTTTATATTTACATAGAAACCTTCATCTTGAATCACTCTATCTATTAGAAAAACCGTTGCGTAGTTTCAAAAATAATTAAGCATACATAGGGATAGACAGCGGAATCCGACATAATTTTATAGAATGTAGTGATGATTGAAATATTCGCTGATTATGACGTTATGAAAATGTTTTAATAAATTACAAAAAAATAACATGAGGTGCTTACCGCGTGCTTACGGAGTCGTGAGAGATATAAGCATACAATTTTGTATGTCTATATAACACAAATATACGGAAGCTTTTAAATGTAAGTCCAACTGGCATGTGATGAAATGCAAAAACGGAAAAATATATTTCATCAGAATTACATTGAAAAATTTGATATACTCGTAGGTTAATTTTATGAAAAAAACCAACTTATTTATTTTCAAATACCTAAAAAAATTTCAAATAAATTTCAAAATAAAATTTTCCTCGTAAAATTAGAATAATTTTAAAATTACTTGAAGAAATTATATTCCTAAGTTCATCCATTGAGGTATGGGCCAAGTTCATTAGGATCACTTTATCATCTTGAAAATTGAATCCGCAGTGTAATTTCAAATTCAAGAGCCGAGTTCCAGTCGCACTCAAACGTGAAGTTGAGATGAACTATTGTGTATGAAGTATCTAATACTGACTTCCCACGGTCTATGATTAAACGGACTGGCGTGGATCGGTCCTCTCTGTGGGAATATCAGAACGTGCGTAAGCGTAGATAAAACCGTGGAAAAGTGAAACGTAAGAAGCTGCTATAACGTGCAATGTTATGTACAAAAGTTTGTCGAATGTTTTCAAACCGCCCATAAGGCCTCCGACAAGATTTAACTACTGCTATCTAATGATAACAACCGGGACAGCTTAACGCGGTGAAATTTTTGCCACTAGCGGTTACCCATCCATATACTGACCGCGCCCACAGGGGGGCGTTATCGCCCACTTTCGGAACACTGCTTTAAACCAATCGAACCACGAAGATTTCTACCACCTTAAGCATTCTATAAATATATAAAGCTTGTTTTTGTCTTACGAAAATAGTTCTCTAATATACACATTCCACTTGTCGCTCGCTGTGACGGAATTGTCAACTCGCGTGCATAAGCGAAATACTTTTCTTTGAGCCATACTCGTTGCAAAATCAAAGTACAAAGTGGAGTGACATTCTAGTTACCTGAATTTTGGTGAGTTTTTCAATTTAAAGTTTGTCACGGCTTTGTTCTTTAACAAACCAGGTGGTAAAAGTGTGGTTTGGAAAGGTATCACTGTCACAATAGTTTCTAACGTAAAGTAATTCTTATATATCACTGGCTGATCCCCGAGGTTTCACGCGCGTAAAAAGCGAAAGAAGTAAAAAGGCGAACATATTTAAACATACCTGATTCCCGGCTCTGCCGCAATGGCGGGCGCATGCACGTTGAGCGCGCTAAGGCTTTCTTCAAAAATTTAAGTAGCCTGGCGTAACTTATTACGCCTTATACCTTAAGCTCTTTTTCAGGGAAAGTTACATCAAAATCGGTCTAGCCGTTTAAAAGATTACCTCAATTAAACAGACAGACAGACAAAAAACCTGATCGCGTTTTTGTTATAGGTAACGTGAGCAAAGGGACTTAAAATATTATTGTGTGAAAGAAGCATAGCGTGATACTACATTATAATAATATTATTGGTTTATTTAAATGACTAATAATAATGAAAAAAAAATTCATAATAATTATATGTACTCAATAAACATAAAACAAAATAATATAAATATACAAACGTATTCCTTATTTCTGGAAGAATTTTCCTCCAGCAGATAAAGCGTGTACAAATATTAAAAGAAAAAACAAAGTTAAAATATTGTGAAACATCCCTAAATAATAAATGTTCTATGACAAAAAAATTAATATAATATTTAAAAAAAAAACATACAAATGTTAAGATTATGACATTTTTTCATGTTAAATACCGTTATACCGTTTAATTATACTGTTAGTTGTAAGCACAAGTTCTGTCAATACCTTAAGGAACTCTAAAAATATTCTACCTCCCATGTCTACTCTTACGCCTAAATCTTAAGAGGTTTTCTTTTGTTACATTCGTCACCGGGTTCTTCGGCGCGAAGTTCCCTAGAGACTAGATAAGCTTCTTTGGAAGTTCGAGCACAACCTCTCTTCCTATATAAACAAATAAATCTTTCACTTACGACGTCACGGCCTTACACAAGTCTATTGGGGTACTTATGTGTATTGGATGGTATTTCTTCCTTCCGTAAGTTGGGATTTTGTAATACGTTTGTATATTTTCTTAGGGATCTCTGAAAATTGATACATTTATTGATCTCATAACAGTAGTGTTAAGTGCTGCTTTTATTTGACGAAGAGTAAGGCAGACAAACTTATAAGAGGACTTTTAAAGGTGGTAGAAACCCATGTAGTTCGACTCCGGCGGCACCACCGCCACACCTATTTCTGCCTTATAACAGCAGTGTTAAGCACTGTTGTGTTCTGGCTTATAGGGTGTGGTAAGAGAGACAGACTTATCCTAGGCGTTCCAAATTAGTCCTTAGGGGTGGCAACGTATTTGTGGCCAACTTCAGATAAGGGTCTGTTCTTATATGGGGTTGATTATAAATATCCATGGGCGGCAGTAGCCTTTTACCTTAAGATGCATGCTGGTTTGCTACTCACATGTTATAAAAAGGATTGGTTACTTCTTAGAAAAACACATTTATACGTTTATTGATACTACCGGTATTATGTTCATTAGTATCATTACAAAGATAGACTTCGAGTATACAGAATGAATCATCATTATACTTCAATACTTTGAAATAATATTAATATTGGCAAATGGAAAACCTAAGAAAAATATCAGATATTCGGTTTTGCGCCCCATTTCTCTAGTAAAACATAGTGAGGAGTGGCTATTAGCATATCCGTTTATTTATTCATATTTGGATATGCTCCAAATAGGTTTTGGGGCGGATTTCGTCGTGGCTTAGCATACGGTAGGTTTTAACACTGTAGGAAATATTCGAGTAACTGTTACTGTTGTTTGAGTAAATACCTAGTGTATCTAGTATTTGAATACAACGGTAAAACATAAATGTTACCATCGATTTTTTTTAATACATGTGAGTAGCAAACGAACTTGCAGCTCACCTGATGGTAAGTGGACACTGCCGCCAATGGACATTTGTAATCAACTCCAGATAAGATCAAGGTCCTACCTGAAGTTGACCACAGATGCGCTGCTACCCCTGAGGACTGAGATGGAACACCTCGAATGAGTCTGTCTCCCTGACCACACCCTTCAAGCCCGAACACAGCAGTGCTTAACACTGCTATTATAAGGCAGAAATAGGTGTGGCGGTGGTGCCGCCGGAGTCGAACTACATGGGGTTCTACCACCTTTAGATTTAATGACAGATTTATTGACAGTCAAATATTGTGTATTTGCAAAGCGGGTTAATTTATAAAAGGCTGCTATGTTTAAAGTAACGGATTGTGTAGACTAAAATATTTGGCAAGTAGGTTAATACCACTTGAACCAGTAATTAGTTGGTGCGTCTCACAATCTCTTAGTATAAAACAAAGTCACTTCAACGGAATGTAATGTGGTTTTTATCATAGACAGAGCGATTGAAGAGAAGGTATATATATAAGTAGCGACCTGCCCCGGCGTTGCACGGGTTTAATTTAGATACTAAAGCTTATTATTAGTCTGCACTTACGATTTCATAAGTGTTGAAAATCGAGTACCACCGGATTTTTGTGTTACAGAGATGTTATACTTAGAGAGGGGGAGTCAGCTTAAAATGTGCATATAAAAAAGAAAAAGCTAATGATGCTACTCAATCTAATAAAGTGATTAGACAAAGATAACTATAGGTTTCACATATTCCTGTTTATTATTTGTTGAACACTCGCTCTTACTCTAAGTATAACATCCCTATGGTTACTAGTTATTATAGCAGCTAAATTCTAATAATAAAGTCTTATATATCTGTATTGTAGTTATAAGTGACGATCTCATTCATTCTCAAGCGTGCCATGCGCACTGGGAGGAACGGCTAGAATATTTTCGGAACTTTTCTCGTTAAGGAACGTTGCCTCAGAAGTCTGGATTTGAAGGTTGATATCCGGTATTCAGGTACCAGGACGGAATTACGGAAATTAAGTTCATAGAAATAAAAATAGAAAATTCTAGCTTCTGAAAATTTTATCAAAGAAAATAAAATATATTTAGGTAATATTTTTAAGCCTATAACGAGACGTCATAACGATATAATGAAAATAAAATATATATCAATTTATAAAGTTAATATTTTTTAGCTTTATAATATGTAATTTGAAAAAACTTAGCGATATATGTATATGAAAGTATATTGATATTTTGAGTACTATTTAAATTAAATAATGAGGTTAACTTCTCGTATAAACAGGAACAAGTCCTTTACCTTAGCTTAATTTAAGTTATGCGCGGCGCGAGGTAAATGCCGGAAATATTCCTTACTCCCAAAATTGCTATACCTCAGTGTTGTAATATAACATGCCTTCAATTTTAACGGAAATTACCCTTAAAATACAATATACTAGATTAATAGTCAAACCAACATTTTGTACTGAAAAATATTTTAAGTGACTTTTGGTACGGTATAATTTACCTACGTCACCAACATGATTAACATGTTGCTTATTTGGATAACGTTTTTATTTCAAAATTTTAACTATTTTTGGCAATATAATAATTATAAAAACATTTTTTAACTTAAGACCGATTACACTAGGTACAATTTATGTAATCCGATTTAAACTGAGGGCTAAGTCAAAACTACGTCAAAGTCTGCCTTACCACACAATTAAATACAAAATGTCGAGAAATTTTACTCTACAAAACCCCAACATTAAATGGTTATGTCATTGAAGAACCGTACCGACAGAATTAGGTTATTGTTGTAATAACGAAAGAGCACATAAAGTTTAAAACTTCTCGGGGTAAATCGAGAGTAAACTGAATAGGCACGTTAGCGAAATTTATGTAAGACTTTGAATAAGCCGTTTTAAAGTGAAAATTTAATGCTCACGACTACGATACCTCGTGGTCCTGTATTAAATTTACTCGTAGAGTTGACCGCAATTAAGTTTAAATGCCGTATTAAATTAATAAAAAAACTCTGTAATGTTAGTAATTTATTAATGTTATTCAACTTAAAAGATTTGCTTTAGAGTTTAATTTGCACTTTAAATTTTTCATACTGTGTAATATTTTGTCCTTACAATAAAATTAACTAGTTGAAAATAAAGTATTTGAACGTCGTGGTGGACTACATCTTATAATGAACCAATGAAGGAAATATAAAATTGAAAAGTTTTAATTAAGGGTTTTTTTCAATAATGACGAGATCAAGGTCGACGAAATGTAACATCACATCTTTATTTGTAAAAGTCTTTTTGTAAAAGTGACTTCAGCAGCGGTGCGTTTGATTATAATAATTGAGCAATAAAATCAATTCAAAAATTACAGTTTTATTACTTGACGACTTCATTGTAATATTTATGGTTTTTAATCGCAAATAAATAATTAAATTGTATAATAACATTTCTATTACAGAAAATCTTAACAATCGTAACGTCGAGTCGACGTCTTTTAATATTAAGAGCACATTTTATGGCAACAATCGTAATGTCGGATCGACGTCTTTAGCTCTAAAGAGCACATTTTAAGTGGACGTTGCAGCCTTTATTCAGCCAGTTCTGTTTATATTTTCTATGCTTTGTCGTTCGTGACTGATGCGATGTAGAATAAACGTCGTCGAGATACGCTAGGATTTATTTTGATTTAGTGCTTATTGCATTAACGTCATGCGCATGTTATGCAAATACTTTTTGGTTTTATTTACATTAGAGATAATGGATTTTCTTTGTTTGAAAAATGGATGTTAGATTGAGTTTCTCAAACAATCTCTGGAGTGGTTCTTGTAAGTTTGTAACTTTAATTGATATGCACCAAGATTGATAATGTAAGACTGTGACTAATAAAATGAACAAGTGTTTACGTTTGTACAACATATTAATATATCTGTAAAATCTGCACTTTATTTTAAAAAATACTATAATATACTAATACTAATCTTATTCATAAATTAAAAATATTGATGAGTTTGGCGACCGTAGTATTGATGTTTTACAGGAATACAACGCTGCCCATCTCTTTCATTAAGTACCTTAGTCGCCTCCTACCACAATCACGGAAAGAGTGCTAGTACATATTATAGATACCACACTGTACTCAAATCTATTATGCTATAATAATATAAATTTATAGCTATATAAAACTTATAGCTTCAAAAATAAGCGTAGTTCATTAGACCAACTACTATATATGACTGAATTTAAAACTCAAAAAGCTCAAAAAGCTTACACATACCAGTGCCTTCACATAAACTGAACTCGATAACCGGTTACCAAAAAAGCGCCTCCACTATATTTTATTTAAAAAATGGCTGGCTATAAATAAAATTGAGAACAGTTTACACATTCGACCATACTGTAGGTTTCCGTTCAGTAATATAGAAGCCCATTTTCTTACTACGATCCATCACGCTCACCCAACGGACGTAACGACAGAAAAATTAAGCATCCGAATCGTTTTTTAAACGTGGAACACCCCATCAATCATTCGATGCTTAGTAATTTTTCAATGTCTATTTAAAAATGAACACCCTGTATCTAAGACGTAGGGATGTACATTGTATGAGTGATGAATCGGTCATAATTTTCCGTTTTATTTTGATAGCATTTGACATTATTATTTGGAGTGCTTTTTGTAAACAAGGCTCGTGTACTTTGTATTATTAGTCGTATTGTAATAAATTTTATGTAAACATACATTATGTCGGTAGTTTTAAATTATTTTAATTTATTAATGTAATATCATTTACAGCTACCTACTATCTAACTATCACAATATATTTTTTCTCTTTAAAGTATTGGATTTCCCTTTTGAGACGTTCTAGTTATTCTAACAAATGTTTAAACCGATTTTCTTAAAAAATAAAAAAAAAACCTTGCATCGACTTACAAATAACATTTAAGATATTATAATACTGCAATAATCTGTAATATATATTAAAGATATATCATCATGATATGGACGTCCATAAGACAAACAATATTCAATCAACGGAAAACCAAACCAAGATTCATTTCTTTCACAAACAATACATTATTTAGTATCACACTTCGATATATTGGGATATGGGGAATGAAAGTGGCTGCACGCACTGTAGGATGAAACTCGTCATTAAATAGGGGATGTAGCTATATTCTTCACATATTCTTCACCTCAGTTTACTTGGAACTCGGCTCAAATTTAAGGACGTATAAAAGCAGTGGAAAAGGCTTAAGAACTTTTTGAAATATTATTATTGCCTATACATCTATACAAATAAATAAAACTGAAGGGTCTGTTTGTGATATATACACGGTGTGTTTGTGAAAGTATACACGGTAACGATAATAAAAATGCAATATTTTTTTTTTGTTGGTTTATTTGGCTGAGGTACTCTTCTAAATGACCGGACCGATTTTGACGGGACTTTCACTGAAAGATAACTGAAGGTCCGAGGCGTTAATTAGGCTACTTTAATTTTTGAAAAATTCATTAGCACGCGCTCCACGCGTATGCGGCCGTCACCGCGGGACAGCCGGGTCTCACATAAAGAAGTAAAAAGACATAAGTTTTAAATAGGTACCACATTGTCTTTTTACTTCTTTAACGCGGGCAAAACCGCGGGGATCAGTTAGCCATAAATAAATAATATATGTAGTTACAAAACGTTTCTTGTCTTGAATATTAACTATGCCACAGTTTGCTATTCACAATAGAATCTGAAATGGTCCATTTATAAATAATGATATTTATTGGATTTTTTACACGGAATAGCGGTATAAATAAAATATATAGAGCGTAGAGCATTTTTCGCTCTAGTTTACTATTTTTAATGTAAACCTGTAGGATTTAATGAAGTGTTAAATGAGCGAGTCGATTAATGAGAAGCGTAAGGATTTTATTACAAAAAAATAAAGGTAAACAGCAAATGAGGTAAAAATATTAGCTGTAAAAGATTTACATAAATATTAAATTATTATTAAAAAGTTTTTGTTCTTTTTTGAATAACAACACCCTATATCCAGCGGATCATCGTCAACCCATTATTGTCCTACTGCTGGGCCCGGGTTTCCTCTCAGTGAGAGGGATTTTTAGGCCTTAGATATCCACTGGACACACATATCTAGTGGATATAACAGGAGAACAAAAGACAAAACCCTGTTTTTCTGTGTAACAACATCCACTGCGGTCACCAAAAGGGGCGCTAGGCGTGATAACCAATGCCAAAGCCCTCACCACAAGAAAACTCTCTTACCAAGAATGAACCTGAAGAGGCTGATGGAGGAATGATTCATGAAAAACTATATCTTACTATCTTACTAATATTATAAAGCTGAAAGTTTGTGAGAATGGATGCATGGATGGATGAATGTTTGTTACTCTATAACTTAAGAACGGCTGAATGGATCTAGATAAAATTTAGTGCAGACATAGACAGTAGTCTGGAATCCTAATTATTATAAATGCGAAAGTCCGTTTGTTTGTTTGTTTGTTTGTTTGTTTGTTTGTTTGTTTGTAACGCCTTCACGCTTTAACTACTCAACCGATCGTTATGA
>DWPV01003881.1:0-14472 GCA_018251915.1 Urbanus proteus proteus
CGAAAGTCGCTGATTAAAAGGCAAACACAGGTTCGCGCGTCTGAAGTATGGAGCGGGCATATCTATGGTATGTATCTATGGACCAGACCGATTAAAACTTCGTTCATTGCTCACTGCTTTACTGACAGTGAATATCTCAATTACGTTTTTATAATATGTGGACATATTTAATAATTTTACAAATGAAATTAAATCTTTTTACTTACTCGTTAATCAGCTTACGAGTATGATGAAATTTCAGATTTTCCATAATTTTAATGAACTTCATTCATTGCTTGTCATACCTTATTATATTCACGTAATATTTATTTTACAGTAATTACACAGGGTGTAATATACAGAGTGGGACAATAATGGGATCAACCGATTCCGGGTGAAATTTCAAGTGTGCATGGATTTACATAATATCTGAAACTAGAACAACTACCTAAAAATGCTGGAAGGAGTTACGAGGCGGATTTTAATAATCACAATAACTGCAAATTTTTGAATTTGGTCATCTACGTACATTTTATCATCATCCTGTACCAATAGTGTATAGTATAATATTTTTAACCGACTTCAAAAGGAGGAGGTTCTCAATTCGGCAGATTTTTTTACATTTTCAAATGTTTTGTCAGTCTACGCTTTTCATTTAAAAATTACATTTCTTTTAATCTCATTAAATGTTCCCTTCTTGATAGTCCTATTGAAGTCTTTATCCCCTAGTTTAAAGATAACTACAACGATTAACACACACTCGTACTGCGGTATAGAAAGCCAAAGAATAATATTATCATTCGGCGTTTCTACAAGATAGTCAACGTGTTAATAGCCTATCCGGAGTCTTTTTCACGCTGTATTCTCAAGAGGGTGGACAATTTTATTCGCTTAGTTAACAAAAGAGGAATGTAGATTTCGCATTCATTTGATATTTTTGCTGCATTTTATCTGTAGGAAGCCAGTAAAAGAAACGGGGTATAATTTAAGTTCGTTCCACAGCTAACGAGACTGTTTTCTTTGTTTATAAATTGTTTTATTTGCAGTTTTTACTGATCGTTATTTATTTGTTTAAAATGCATGAGAAATACGGAAGTGTACAATAAGAGTAAAATAAAAGAGTGCTATTCAGTTCAAAAAATATTCTTGTCTACTCTTGGCAATTTCTGCAGTGTTTCAATATGAAAAATTAACACGAATATTAGCATACATTTTGATCCAGAATACGTATCATGTAGATCACTTGGACCGGCAATATTTTAGACCATCAGATCTATTGGTTCTTTTTCTTCCTACAATATGTCCTAAACCACAACAATAAACTGAATATTGCTGGTCTACATTGTTTAACAGCTAAGATTTACGTGAGGTAATTTGATGCAAGTTGGTTTAAGAAGAAAAAAGTTTAGTCTCTTTAAACAAGGCAACATTTTCAGATTTTACTTATCTTAAATACTTTATTTGTATAAGCAAAGAACTATGCAAATATAAGCGTTCCAGGAAATTACAGAAAACAATCTAAATAAAGACATTGCGGCAAACAGTTGCCGCAGATGTGCTTGTACATGCCGCAACTCAGACGTGTGATGAGTCTAATCCGGTCTAGTCTATATAAAGCCTCACGTCCCACAAATCCAGACATCTGACATGCTTACTGGCTACATTTTTAGGGTTCCTCACAGATAGTAGACCTAGACCTTTTTAAACGTTATGATTCAAATCTAGTTGAAATTTTCAATTTCCATAGAATACAGAAACCCCTAAAAAATCAACGGGAGTCACTGTACTAGAAAATTGATTGTATATATCTTTTATGCTATTGTTCCCCTCAAATTTGTGATGCACAAGAATCGAGACTTGTCTGTTTGTGATTTCAAAATAACATTTTATTACCTAACGCATATGAAAGTATACACGATACAAATAATGAAAATGCAATTGAAAAATACTAATAACTATAATACTAATGAACCAGTGGATGAATCTGATTCTCGCTTAACTATTTTTTTAAACTACACAAGTTAAAATATAATTCCATTTTTTCTTTTTTCATATCACGCTTTATTATTCGAGTCAAATCCTTTACAATCATACAAAAATATTAAAATGAGGTAGAGTGATATTAAGGATTATATAGAAGACAGTTATACACATATCCGATAGCTTTATTAATTAATTTAGGGGTTCGTAATAAAGATTTAAGTGAAATTTAAAAAATGCACTTTATTATAATTATATATTTATTTAATAACCATGAAAACGTTGCATTTATACCTACCTGAATTTATGAGGTCCATAAACTAAAATAAAGACGTTTTATACGGATATGTCTTTTACGTCTAAAATAATTTGATACTTGTAAATAATCTACAGAATAAATTTCATTTCATAACTGTTTCAATCTTTTCTTCAATCTATGAATCGTAGTTTTCAGCGAGAAGCATATAAATGAGAGCAAACTAATCAATTTTCATCCAGAAGCTTGTTAATAACCAATTTGGGTTAGGGTTTGATATGTGACAGTGGCAATGAGAGAATTCTCCTCATAAATCAAGTAGAATGAGGTCTCCGTGACATGTCGCTTAGGGCTATCAGTCATTCCTCACCTTCCATCTTCCACGTTCACATACGAAATTCAGACGTAATCTTATTCCATTCATAATCCAGACACGAATTTGGGTTTGACGATATTTTTCTACCAATATTAGGAAATAGGTATTGGTGAAAAATTCGTAGTTATATTAACTTACACTAAGTGATTTTTATATTTTAGGGAACTGTCAAGCACTGTTGTATTCTCATTAGATAAAGAAGAGAAGAAGAATCACATATCGTGCAACAAATCTGAGAACTACGGTGTTTGATTTACATGTAGGTAAGTCTGCATCCACACTCTTGCCCTAAAACACAATAACTATTTAACGCTAGTAATAATACGTTATTCTGCGGCGGTTGTTGCCCGTTTCAACTACTTATGTACGTGTAGGTACTCGTTCTATCAGCTATACCTACTTAGGACAGAAATAGTAAGTATTTACTGATACAGATATATGTAGATTATCCAGGAAATACAAACATAGCCTACACTTCTTAGTCACCACTAAGCTGGTTAATGTATATGTACTTACGTGGTTAATATCCGGCGCTCCGTCTGAATTTCCGCTTATCTGTCAACTGAGCATTCGACTATATAGGTAGACTGATATGTGGATTGCGAATTTGTGCCACCTGAGTACGCTTACAACTAATTAAGATTAATCTATATTATAATTAATAATATGATCTATGTAGGCATGTGTCTGACTAACCTATTTAATCTATACGAGTAAACAAAATTGGTGTCCGTTTGTGATTTAAAAAAATTTTTTTACTCAATGCATATAAAAATATACACGATACCTATAACGAAAATGCACTTAAATTTTTTTGTCTGTCTGTCTGTCTCTCTGTCTGTCTATCTGTCTGTCTGTCTATCTGTCTGTCTGTCTATCTGTCTGTCTGTCTGTCGGTCTAACTGTTTGGCTGAGCTAATCTTCTAAACGACTACACCGATTTTGACGGAACTTTCACTGACAGATAGCTGAAGAGGCGTAACATAGACTACTTTAATTTTGGAAAAAAGCATTAGCGCGCTCACCACGCGTGAGTGCGGCATGTTGCCTATGTTTAGATACGTATTCCTTTTTACTTTTTAACGTGGGTGAAACAGTAGGGACCAGCTACTTTATTATAAAGGTGGTGCGTGAAGAAGCAGTGTTAGCTTAATGGTGTATGGTCTCTCGGTGGTAGAATCCTTTGTCTTCAACATCAGATGTACCCACAAGACCTACTTCCTATTACCTTATTAGGGTTATATATCTCTATTTCTACTCTTTCTGGTTTAAAAGCCGTCACAAGGAGACATAATTGTCACTGGCTTATTACAGCGAAAGAAAACATCGTGATGAAACGTGCATGACCGATGCTTATCTAAAAAAGTTCTTTAAGGTTTTGTTTCTTTAAGGTCTGAGAGTACACCCGTGCCAAGCAGTACGACAATAAAAAGAAATAAGCTTAAGGTGTGAAGAACGATGTACTCGTAAAGCAGACACAGGTACGTATAAGACTTTTCAAATTAGTCCTTTGAGACAACATCTATGGACGGTTTCAGCCAGTACTCATGCCTTAATGGAAGTTACACGTGACAACATTTTTATGTCTTACTAGCTAGTCCCCGCGGTTTCACCCGCGTTTGAAAAGTAAAAAAGGACACATATTTAAACATAAATGTCATCCCGCTGTCCCGCGACGGCGCGCGCATGTGCGTGGAGCGCGCGCTAATTTACTTTTAAAGTAGCCTATGTTACGCCTTAGATCTTCAGCTATCTTCCAGTAAAAGTCCCGTCTAAATCGGTCTAGCCGTTTAGAAGATTAGCTCAGCCAAGCAGACAGACAGTCAGATAAACAGAAAAAATGCATTTTCGTTATAGGTGTCGTGTATACTTTCATATGCATTAAGTAAAAAATTGTTATTTTGAAATCACAAACAGACACTTCAATTATTGGTATAGATAAAAATTCCTCCTCACCGAATACCAGAAGGATCATGCTGGCAGCGACGAGCGCTCCGCCCATCATCGTAAAGTCCCACTTTGTCTGGAAGGCGAACAGCGTCAGTCCCAAGCACACCGCAGCGGTGATACCAACTGCCATCATCACCTGAAAAGAAGATCACCAAAATTGCTAAACTTGGCTAACAAAACTACCGTCTGGCTTACGACTAACGTTCTCCGTAAAGTAAAAATTGGAAAGAAAAAATGTATATTTTCTTAGAAAAAGCTTTTTCCATAACATATTCGCCATGCGTAAGAGAGTCAAGAAAATGATCCAAATCCATGAGTATTTTTTTCAAAATGAACTCGTTCGATTCCTGCTTAGGATTTTTTTTTGATAAAATCTGACTATACAGTTTTAGTTTTCATTAACATTGACGTCGTAAGTCCATATAGCATATACCATTTTTCGATATTTACTATTGTTACTTGGTTTCGGATTTGGCCCTCTACGCACACTTAGAAAATTTTCTATTTGTTTCTTCTTCCCTTCTTTATCAGTATAAGTATTTTCATAAGGAAAAAGCTTACAAAATCACTTATTTGTATTTTGTCTCTCCTCACCTCCGAGACGTTATAGACGCTGGTGGCGACACCAAGCAGGAAGCTCTGTGCGAAGGTGAAGATGGTCAGGAAGATGAAGTTCATGGGTGTCGTGCGACGGACGTTCTCACAGCACGCCATCCCGATCAAACATACGAAGAGCACCGCAAACGCCACCCAACTGGAAAGCAAAGGAATTATTATTAAACTATTAGAATTTTTTTTTGGACGTAGGTTAGTCGATTGAAACGACCCCACGTGGCGGAGCAGTCACCAGTATGGCCCGACACGCAGTGGGTCCCGGGTTCGATTCCCGACCAGATAGATGTTCTGGCTCTGTTATTCGTCTTTGTAAGTGGCACCCACCCATCCATCCATCCTTCCATCCATCCATTCATCCATCCATCCTCACAAACTTTCAGCTTTATAATATTAGTAAGATAATACAATAAAACTATACTTACAACAAGTATGAATTTTGTGCCACAAATCTTTTTGTTGGTTCATGGAACAGGAAGAGTGATATGAACCCCATCGTGATCAGTAGTTGACACATTAAGATGGAGTATACCTGGAATAAAAATAACACTTTTTAAGATGGTACGTTTATTTGTAATTCAACTCAGACAATCACTTTCGCATTTCTGTTAAATAGTAGCAGTGTTAAGCGCTGCTGTGTTCTGGCGTGAAGGCTGGGGGCATAAGTTCTTGTCCAAAGTATTCTAAATTAGTCGTAAAGGTTAGCAGCGCATCTTTATTTCATTTCATGTGGAACCTGTTCTAAGACCTGTAAGAAGTTGGGTACAGATGTCCAATGCACTGGGCATTACCACAAACGCATTAAAAAACGCAATATTTTCCGGTTTAGGTATAAAACATTTTCTACAAATATAGTTCCACAGTAGGATTTTCTCCTGCGTCGTAGGTGCCATGGACACACATACACAAACACCCAGACCCAGAACATGTGTCTAAATTCATCATTTAGATGTCTGTTTGGCCGGGAATCGAACCCGGGACCCATTGTGCGTCAGACCGGTGTGGTAAGCACTCGTCTGGAGCGCCAAATATATGACTTGTCGGGGACGCATACGCCATACGCCATAGGTGGCAGTGCAATCACTTACCAATTACCATGAGGTGGACTGCATGATCGTTTTTAGCTCTGTTTGCTCAGTTAGCTTAGTGCTGCCTATGAATTGTGTCTCTTACCTTTCTAATGAATGCTTTTCGTATACTCTGTTCCGTGAAGTCAAATGTTTGTGCACCGCCATCTTCACCAAAGCTACTCGGTCCTACGTAACCCTGAAAACATACAAATGATTTTTTATACTTTTTACTACAATTTAGGCTGAATGTAAACACATTGGGGTCGCACAATAATTTCAAACGTTTTTTTTATTTAAACATCATTGGTGTCACACTACAAAACCAGTTGTGGTGTCCTAAGAAATGAGTTTGGGTAGGTATGACTTGCTTGTCGTCTTGTGGCTGTGTCACATCAAAGTTTGTTCTGAAAATTGTGTATATTTCTATTTGGCCGAGGTAATCTTCTAAGCGGCTGGACCAATTTTGACGGGACTGTCACTGAAAGATAGCTGAAGGTTTAAGGTCTTTAAGAAAAGCGGGATTTTAGTCATGTTTAAATATGTATTCCTTTTTACATTTTACTTTTTAAACGCGAGTGAAACCACGGGGATCAGCTAGTAATACCTACATACGATATCCACCTCGTATGTCAACTGACCCCCCTTGCTTAGCGGGTATTGATATTTCTGAGAAGATATATTCCTGTTTCATTTAGATATTATTTCTATTTTTACGTCTAACGCACCCATTACGATAAGAACATCGTAAGAAATGATAAACACCTGTATCTATTTCTTATTTCACGGAGTCACGAACAAAATACGTAATGAAACTAAAATACACGAACAATTGTAAAATACGACACGATATATTCATTTTTCTTTAAAATTCGACAGATGTTTGTTTTGTTTTTTATTAAAATTTGTTAAAAACTAACTTACCTGAGACATGGTGTATATGGCAACGGAACGTTATCACTGATACTACCTTTGGCATAAACTGATAAGTTTTCCAAGTTTAACACAATGCGCGATAAGCCTGATCGATAAACGACACCCTTTTTCTCTTCATATTCAAATTATACGCCTTCTGGAACGTCCTAGAATTTAACAACAGTCTGTTTTTATTTATTTATGTCTACATAAGACAATGGTTGCAAAATTGACTAAAAATCTTATAGTTATCACTTGTTTCGTAAAACAACACTTGTGCCAATAAATTTCGCATGTCTGTAAAACCACTTGATAATACACGAGGAGTCACTTTCTCTGGACACACTTGAAAACACCGATTTAAAATGTATTTCGATCCATATTTTTTCAATCTATTTACAAAACGAAGTCTATTTCTTCATCGCAGAGTTCCACACATTTTAATAAACTAAACATTATATACAAAACTAGAGAACTAAATTTCTGAATAACTTAATTACTTTGATTATATTCTCAAATCTTAAGTAATTAATATTACTACTTAAACCGTAGTGATATTTCTATTAAGTCGGCTCGATTCTATTTGAGCAGTTTAAGCAGAGCTGTTTGTTTCACTGTAAACATTGCGTTATTAACAGTAGTTCGCTAAAGTGAAAATTTTTCATGGCCATAGTTTACTTTATTGATATGGATCAGTGAAGGTCGGACTGTGAGCATTAAAATTCTTAGTTCTTTCTATTTATTTAAGTAATTACGTTGTTTAGACCACTAATGAAAATATTATTACCTATTTTCTTAATCAACTTAATCTTAATCAATCTTAATCAAGTAGATTACTTGCGTAGGTAGATTTCTTGCAGTGTTTCTTTATGTAGTAAAAATCTTTGGTTGTATAATTATAATCAAAACAAAAAGTCTTAAGTAGTACCTACCTAATATTTCGAAATTCCACTTTGTTTTATTACTTTATAAGATTGCTGTGGGTACTGTTCTAAGTTACCACTTCGTTACAAATCTGTTTACAAAGCAAACTGTATCCCAGTATCGGGCACGAGATAAAATGTGCAACCACGAAGATAAGAATTCCTATGTATTGATACATCAATGAATCATACCACGACGGGACGAGTCATTTGCATTGTATTAAGTAATAAAGTTTTATTTACTCATATTGATATCATAGTAAAAGGTTGGTATTCTGTAAAAAAATGTGTTACTTCCTGTAAATTCGTATTCAGTGATAGTGTTATCAAAAGCGGTAAAGGCATTTTCAAATAGCAGACTAAACTAACTTTTAACGGATTTCGATAAAAAAAAAATTGATAGATACAAAAGTAGTCTATATCTTCAGAGATATTTATTTAAATAAATCAGGGCAAGGAAAAGGGTGTAATAAAACAACATTGCAGTACGACTATCAATCACAGAATTTATTTCATAAACCATCCCTACGTACTCCGTGTTTATAAATATCCCCATAAACTGACTCTTAATGTTCACAATATCTTGTAAATAATATAATCTTACATTACATTACTTCTCATTACACGGAGGATTTCCTCCCCTCTTCCCAAATCTAAAATTATGTATTTAGTCGACCCGTGACCGCAAGACGACGAATATCTTAGAAAGTAGAATCTAAAGCCCGCATTAAAAATTTTATAGACCTTATATTCCTTCTTTTAGGAAGAACAAAATTAAATAACAAGGTATACAACGCCTCAATGTCTGACACTATCTTATTTCGCTTCTTATTGAGGGTATTCTTTCTTCCTTCTTATAGGATTTTTTTCGATAATTGTGGAATAGGCGTCTAAATTACACTCCCAACATAATAGTACATTACGATACGAGTGATCTAAGTTGCCTATTACTGCACGGCGTGAAATTAGCGCGCGTGCTAAACGCCATGCATAATCGGCAACTTAGGTCACTAGTATCGTATTTTATTTTATAGTACGCGTGACATAAGCCCGCTCGCACGTGGAAAGGCGTGCGTAAAGTGCGGGCTTAGGTCACACTCTGCTATAAAATATAATATTAGTTACGTAAGGGGCTAGCTAAAATCAACATTGAAATACAATAATTAAAACAAGAGTATTGTGAACACGAAGAGTTTATAAATTACATAAATATACGATTAATTTTATACAGTACTTAAATCTATCTAGTACATATAGTGCTAAGCAATACGCAAAGTACAAATCTACAAGGTTAGGGTCATAATAAGGGTAATATTTGAGATGGAGTAAGACCGTACAATTAAAATTATAGGCTCATGTGACTTCAAAATTGGCAATAACTTCGATCGCACCATTTTACTCCATCCTCTATATCACACTTGATAATCTTACTATACGATTACACATTAATAATTTAATATCTTTATTAAATATGCTGAGATTTATGTAAAATAAAGAAATTATAAAAATCTTTTTAGTTCTTAAAAAACTTTTTCAAATTAACTGCAAATAAACAATGAGTATATTTCTTAGACTCGCTAAAATTTTGACTTTAATAGAAGTAATTAAAAATTAATAATAATTACTCTTAATTACTTTTACTTTATTTTATTTATATTAGTAAGTTTTTTTTACTTCATTTTAATTAGCGAAACAAACTTCGAAATGAAGCCAATTTCTGCAAATAAATTAAATAAAAGCCTTGTAGAGACATTGCAGTTTTTGTCTGAAACTAAAAATACCACGATGTTCATCCTTACCAAGTTTTACCGAGTCGAAGAAATTGCCTATACCCAAAAAATCGCATTATTGTCTGTGCAAAAGTTATTTTAAGATAAAATTACATTAGTAAATAACCATCGATCTAAGTTACACATACATATAAATGAGTTTTTTTTTTACGTATGGGAATAATTATAATTATATTACATAACATTATGTTTAAACTTTTCACCAGTTTGTTAAGGGATGACGCCACATAATTGAATCACTATCATTACATAGTATAAAACAAAGTAGATTAAGATCTTTAAAACTACGCTACGAATTTTGATGCGGTTTTTTTAAATAGATAGTGATTCAAAGGGAAGGTTTTTATGTTATTTAATGCGTGCGAAGCCGCAGGCAAAAGCTAGTAATATTTGACACAAAACCAATGGATTTGAAAATGCGTTAGAATCCTTCACCAATTTTTCCCCATTTCCTATTCCATAATCAAACGCTGATCTATTTGTCGATACCATTCTAATGAGCCCAAACACAATGACAATACTAATACAATCTATTTTAAATTGGTTAGGATTTCGTTATAATGCAAATATGTCAGATAATGTGCATCATCACATAAAAGCTGCCATAGGATTATTTGGAACACCTCGTATATCATCCTTAACACGCCATATGTTATCAAAATATATGTTATGTAATATAAAGATAATTGAAACCCGTAAGTTAACATACATACACTGAAACATATTTACTTTAATATACATTTAGCACATTTTAAAGCCGACAAAAGCATATATCATAAATATACTTTGACATAACATATATTTTTTATAATGGGCGTTAAGTGGTCATTGCAACCCATGGGAAATATTACAAACCTCAAAAAGGAATGAAATCCTACCTGGTGAATAGTACTAATTTGGAATTCCTTATGCGCCTACTTATTTACCACACTCTTGTGTAAGGCAAAAACATGTGCAACAAACGGATGGTAGAACTAAATACGCACATGAAGCATTCCAGCTTAGACTTTATTTTAAGCAATGGGACTTTATTTTGGTAAGATTTTAGTCTGGAGGTCACAGTAACCACTAAACGCCAAGATGCCGAGTTTACATATATGCATATACATTTACTATTTTAATAATATTTAATAATAATGAATATAAGAATACATCTATATAATTAATAATATTGTAGATAAGGTTAGTTGAAGTAATATCGGAAGTGTGAAATGGAAAAATATGTACATAATATTTTGCCATTTTTAAATAATATGACAACGATATAAATGTGAATAATTTTCATAGCGTTGTGTATAAAATCTAAAAATAAAATGTATGGCAAATCTATGGATTTGCCATACATTTTATTTATAATTTTACCCCAAATCCGATATCAAATCTACTATATTTTTGTGAGAATAACTACATAGTAAAAATAGCCTAACGAGGACAATACTTAGATTCTTTTATATTCAATATCGGTAATGAAAATATCAAAAATGTTATAAATATGAATATTTGAACGAAAACATAGTTTTTAAACGAACATGTTAGTTAATAAAAAAACTTTGAGTTAATATAATTATGTATATTGTTAAGTAAAAAATACAATTCACAATCGCTATGTATTTAAAAGTGAATTATTAAAACTAATGAATTGGTTTTGAATAATATCATTATAAATAACAATTAATAAAAAACAAATTAAATGTTTCTTATTATAACAAACAAATCTATATCATAATTAAAACTCTGTTTTGAATGGAGTTGGTAATCGTAAATGAAAGCTAATCTACGTGATTAATATGAAAAGAAAGCAAAAATAGTCATTATGTACATTTTTTTACGCATTTTAAACGTACTATAGACCGCGTTCCACTTAATGGGCATAACGTACTTCGATAATCCACACAAAGCTTATTTTTTCAATGCCAATAGTGTTTGATGTGGAACAACCTACTGTATATTTTCGTTAAATGGAATGCGACTCCAGTCTATATATGTAACTCAGATTTATCAAAATAATTACACATTGAAGCCGTTCGTAAAACTGACACTTAGATCTGCAATTAACTTTATATAGAACATATTGAGCGCAAATGTGAAACATACCTCTGAGAAACGTAATGGAAGGTTCAGGGTTTCAGGATTCACTGCAGAATTAACACTGTCATGAAGCAGAAATAGATGTGACAATGGTGCCACTAGGCGATATCAGTTCTATCTCCAGAAACTAGTTCCAGTATTATTGAAAACCGCAATTATGTTTTATATTGAGTAGGTATTAGAAAGTATGAAAATTATAACTTTAACTCTAGCTGATAAAAAGCCTTCAATAAATATTCTCCAGCGATATGACGTAAATGCAAATTGACTTTTTTCACCTAAAATTTAAAATAGAATTTAATATTTGTGTTTAAAATTAAAATAAATGAATTTAATATTTGTGTTTAATATTAAATAAAAATATTTTTAGACTTACATTTTTATGGCTGAGTGCATTAACACAGATGACAAATTTCTGTGTAATCTGTGCATAATAAAACATGAAATGTCATATCAATCATTTTAAGCGGGAAATAGAAAAAGATTATGTTAAAATTCATTAAAACTAACATTTCTTTGTAAGGTACTTGTTTTATTTTTCCATTAATAATTGTTGTTATTTTGTAACAAAAACTTAGTTTTTAAGAAAACTTAAAAAAATAAATAAAAAAACAGTCCTCGCTTAAACAAATTATTCATGAAAATTTATTTATATTAATGAGACATTACAATGAGACAAATGTTGGAAAGATATTCGAATTAGTTCGATTTTACAAAAATTAAGTATTTTTCAGATATTCGAGAATTTATTCGCAATTTTTTCATAGTTTCATTCAAGTAAAAAATATATAATTATGTAGAATAATTAGCGACTACATAAAATCTCACATGCCACACAAAACTTAAGTTAATTAATTAATTATTTAATCCTTAAACAGGCAAATTGCATGTTATAATGAGATTTTAAACCATTGTAAGTTGCACACTACGTAAGCCCAGGCTGCCGGCTCAAAATGCTTAAAATACAACAAAGTTAAGTAGAAGAATGTATTTGTAGCTGATTTCATTCATTCACACAAATTGGTATCATATGCGTGCGATGCGATATTATATCCTGTATATGAATTTTATAAGTATATATGGATGGCGAATTCGGAAAACATAATTTATCTACATTGGAGTTACATAATTTAAAAACTTAAAACGCGTTCTACACTCATAGCCCCACAGTAGGAATTTCTCCTGTGTCGTGGGTGCCATGGACACACGCATACACGAATACACAAACACCCATATCCAGATCACAAATTCAGATCTGTCTGGCCGGGAATCGAACCCGAGACCCATTGCGCGTCAGACCGGTATGGTAACCGTTCCGCCACGCGGATTGTCAATTTATTTTGCTTACTTAAAAAATACTTGAAATGGATAATATTGTTGTAATTTTATAAAAAAGCGGCCTATAATTTCTCTGGAATGAGTTGCAAGCACAAAATTTAAACACACACAACACACACAAAACACTCAGAAACGTGCACATGAATGAATGAAATCATCTCAAGCAGACGGCAATCACAACTAATATAAACCGACTTAGAATTGAACGTAAACATATTAAATGACTCGTTCATTCTCCTTATGCAACGTTTAGATACTGGCCGCGTAGAGACGAATAGACGTGAGAACGAATACGCTATGTATCTATTTATATGTATTTGTCGCCACGAAGTTCCTTCGTTTTCTGAATGTAAGTTTTATGACGATTACTCGTCTGTATTTGTGTCGCGTTTACACATTCGTCATTACTCGGAGATTCACTTATCGGATTATTCGCTAGTACCTAAACATTGCATTAGCGGGACGTAGTGAACATAATGTGTTGAACGATTCATTGAATGAGACTCGAGTGAGTGAATGATCTTTAATCCTTAGCCGCGCCGATGATTGTCAGAATGTAGATGAAGATATTCACGATATCCAGGTACAGGTTGAGGGCGGCGAAGACGTACTCCTCGGGCGAGATGGTGTACTTGTGTTTTCCGCCCATCATCAGCTGAGTGTCGTAGATCAGGTAGATTGAGAAGAGCAGAGCGCCAAGCGAAGCGTAAACGAGGGTCACGATGGTGTTCTTGGGGATGAAAATCGCGATCAGACCTGAAGAGAGTGAGCAAATTTATCATAATCATTACATACTTTATCTAATGTATGAAATCTTACAAATATTATAAATGAGAGCGGTGTCCATTGAGCACAAATTAGAAATTTTTTGAGTTTTATTTGGAGTGAACATTTTGGAATTGTACATGCGCTGGTAACATTGTTATTATAGGTAGGTCTGTAATAGTAAGTACATAGAAAGCCATTTATTTAAATTGTAGATAGATAGGAAGGTTGGTAGAAAGATAATTGGGTAGGTAAATTGGTAGATTAAAGGTAGCCAGGCAGATAGTAAAGTAGGTAGGCGGATAAACATGGAATTGAGCAGGTATGTAAATAGAAAAGGAGTAAGTAGATATGCAGGTAAGCAGTCAGATGGGATAGTTTGAAGGTAGGTCTTTTCTGCTGCGTAAATGCAAAATGTAGAATGAACTCCCTC
>DWPV01003882.1:0-14471 GCA_018251915.1 Urbanus proteus proteus
ACAAGCGCCATTTAGAAAAAAATTGACCCTGAAATGAAAATTGTCGTAGTGTGCGATTTTTTTGCTCTCGAGTGTATGTCTGTCTGTGTGTGTGTTTGTTATCTTGCTAAAGTTAAGTAATTTACCCTATGGTGATAATTTTGCGTGAACAAAGTTTTGTGTGTTTCAAAGGTGTCCTTAGGCACAGCAGGAAAACCGAATTTGAGTTCTTCAAACTGCCAAAAAAGAATACTGGTTCAAAACCAGATCTTTATTTCTGGTGGAAAAATAACATAGATACATATCCATACAAATAAATAAAATTAAAGAGTCAAAAGTAGAAGAAAAAAGAATCTATAACGAAAATGCAATGCAATATGTTAATATCCTTAAGATGGTAATTTAAGTCTAAGATAGGTCACATTGGACAAATAAATTAATTTTAACATATCTATGTTTTTAATTAAGCATGTGAACTTTTCCCCAGGCGAACTTCCACAGCCTAGACGACTACATAGCATACGAGTACCTGGCCAAAGTGAGCCTACCGCAAACCCCATCGGTATCGGGCCAGCCGCGCACGATCACGCTGAGCTTCCCCGTGGGCAGCGGCGTGCGCACCCCGGGCTTCTACCGGTTCATATACTTCAGCCAGCCAAATAATGATGTTAGGAGCGTTCTGGGTGAGTATTGTCGACTGTTTTAGAGCAGTTTGACATTGTAGTACTTGTACAAACACAGCATATGAGAGATCAGGAGGGTAACGTCCCAACGATCAACGTTGTAGTATGAAATAATAGGAAAAATATTTTGGTAGTTGTTACAACATAAGGTTGCTTAGCTAAGTACAATTGACACATTCATTGTAGGACATTGGTGTATTGTACTACTTTTAATTTCGACGTCTGTGCATTGGCGGCTCTTCTGGTGTCGCAAATGTCCATAGGCGTTGGTGACTACTTTCCATCAGGTAGCCCGTCTGCCTTATTGTTACTAAGTCACCTGGACTACGGTGATAAAATCGTTTTTTACACTCACCTCCACACCAGATTCTCTTTGTGTAGTGGACGCCACGGAAACATATACAAATACACAAATACCTAGACCCGGTACAGAAATAAAAATTCATCATATATGTAGATATCTGACTAAGGATTGAATCCTGAATCCTTTGTGCCAGATGGGTATGGTGATGGATGAACCAATTATAATGTTTATATTTTCTTCTTCACAGGCATTTCCGAGCCCTTCGAAGTGAGCAGCAAGGAAGACCGGCTAGTAACATTAGACACCGTTGACCAGCCGTCCACAAGTTCCTCACCATCTCGTCCCAAGCCCACCACCGCTACCACCGACATCTTCACCGACTTCACCGGCCTCGACGTTGCCAAGCTCTCCCGACACTTCTCCAACGATCTCAGTATTGACTGACTAAAGGGATACCTGCCCGGTTCACCGGCGAAGCGGAGAGACGGGGAGGCTTGATTCAACGCTAGTGTATATACAATAAGTACGCAATCAAATCAATGTACCTTCAGTGACAAATAACAGTGCTAAGTGACGGTAGATATACCATTATTGTGCAATAAAATTAATGTACGTGACAAGTTTCAAGTGACGGACAGTTCTAAGTGATTGCGTATACTATAGTTCATGAGTAAAGGTTTCAATGGCCTGTAATATTTTTAGCTGGATGTTTAAGGAATCAGTGCTGTGGAAATATATGTAAGTAAAATACAAGGTTCAAATTAAGCAACACACAGATTAACAATCATTCCTTCAATATTAATATATGTATCATTCCATCATATTTTTCGTGTAAGTAGTCTGAAAATTAGACAACTATTTGTAGTATTACATGGTAATCTATGTATATCTGTAAGTAATTAACTCACTTGTGTATTGTGTATGTATCTTGTATTCTATGTAATTTAGACAATTGTATGGTGGCCTACATATTATATTGCATATGGTATATGGTATATTATGTGAAACATTTGTTATAAGAGAATGTTCAGAGTAATGTATTTATATGAAGCGTGATGTGTATATGCATATGAAGGTGCTATCATATTAATAGCCGCATTATACCACCGCATTATACATTATACCTATAAAAGCACCGATTTATTTTACAGTATAAAAGCACCGATTTATTTTACAGTATATTTTGATATGGCAATTACCAAAAAAAAAACATATGAAGTTTGATTTAATAATATAACCAGTTTAAGTACTCATATATGATTTATCATCATTTAGTCTACCATTTATTATTTTTATCAATATTGTGTACATACATGATCCATTTTAAATTTGCTACACAGAAGGGTTTCTTGTAAGGCAGGCAAATTCTCATCTTTCATATTGCTCAATCAATCATTATTAAAGAGCTTGCTCAATGCTATAGAGTAATAACCTTAATTATAGACAAATTAATCAATATATGACGTATTTTGATGATTTAATTATTAGCCGGTCTTGCATGAATATATCACGTTTATAAATACATCCATTTGCAAAATTCTTAATTATTAGAAGTCTTATTTAATCACAAGCATATTTTCTTGAAATAAACCACATAAACACAATCACACTTACAAAATCATCACAAGTTTTTTCGATTTATCCATGAGTCATTATGCGACATTTTTGTTTTTACGTAACTGGAATAATACGGTCATCTCGTGACAAAAACAATATGAGTACAGAAATAGGTATATGCAGTACTTGGTAGCTTTAAGAAATATTTGTTCAGTCAGTTTTAAAACGAGTTTCCGTAGTTTGTCACTTATCACTGTCACAAGTTTATCGCGAGTACACACCGAAAACAGAAAACTTGGTGATCTACATCTGAAACGAACAAACATTTCGATTGGATAATATTTAAAGAGGTCTTTTATATCTACTTTGTTCTAAGTAAGAACTCGGTATTAAGAATATTGTCATATTTTTCAATGGAATCAATAATAAGAGTAGCGAAAATAATATAAACTATATTTAGATTGGGTAATTTATCGTTTCTAACTTGAAATTCTTGGACTTCAGTTCTTCAAGTTAATCTGAGTTTTGAAGTAGATTGTGACAACAAAAACAAACTTATTGCTTAGATAAAAAAAGGTGAGATTCTTAGAATTAAGGCACATAACTAATAGTTCGAATTCTTTTAATCACAGACGGTTTTCAAATTACTAATAAACACGATAGACCAAAATATTTTAATACTAATAACTAGCATATTACGGTTTTTGAGAAGTTTACTAATATTCTAGTTAGATGAAATTAACCACCAAGTAGAATTATAATCTTATGTGAGTACAATTTAGTAACAAATTAATGTTTGATTTACATAAAAAGTCCTGAACGCCAGTTTCTTGTTATTAAAACCTAACAGGATCAATATTATATAAAAATTGCAATACATATTTGAGGAGTATTGACAACAATGTTGCAATTTTTTTTGGAAAAAGATGTTTCTTGTCATGTGGGACTATCTATGTATATCTATATCTGCATATGTCTCTCAAACGGAAACGTGAATTAAGCTGCTTTTATATCCATTTTCCCATATAATATTTTGAAAGATATGGTCCACTGTCTTATTACGATAGATATGGTCATGTTTCGATAGATATGAATGCGTTCTTTCATTCTATGAAAAAATATTTCGTCAGCCTTGCCACGCCCCTGCTACATATGATCTCCATAGATGTAAAAGCAGCCTTAATCAGCAGATTGCGTATGCTTAAAACATCGCGTAATAGTAAAAAGGGCCCCTAATCGCTTAACACTTAACTCGTTTCGTTTAAGAAAGTTGTAAACCAGGCTTGAATCACATATTTTAGAAATAAGTAGTATAATGTACATTTATTGGTGTAGGTATTCAATGCCTTGTAGGTTTTAGTTTGCTAGCATAATACTAGGAAAGGTGTACAATAAATTACAAAGGGCTAATGTCTTAGATTAATAGTAGCTAATTTTAAGAGTCAGTCATCAACAACTTTGATTATAGATCGATAATATTAAGATTATTAAATATTCAATTGCGATTATACTAAGGCTATATTAGTATTCTGTGTTAAGTACAAGAATTTGCAAAGATATTTTTTATAATCATCTCTTTGATATATTTTCAAATGCAATAAAGATCTTTAAGTACTCGTACATCTAAAAATAAAATTCACCTTCATGAGTCATATCCAAATTTTCTAGACTCAAATATAATTAGCACCTTATTTAACGGTGTTTATTTTGTTGTTTACTAATTACGTTAAGGGCTTACGTAATGTTTAAATAATAAGAAGATTTTATTAATGGTTATTATGGGTTAGAGATTTTAGGAAACTTTATCACAATTCTTATAATTAACTTTAAGGGTGTTGTTTCAGATTTAGTTGAATTAAGCTGGCTTATTTAGTATAATGTATAATAAATAAGTACGTATTGTGCTTATAAACTTCAGTATATGATATCCTTTCAGATTTTTGTGCGGTAGAGTATAACGAGAAACATAATCAGATCAGATTAATTAAATGTAAATTAACAAGAACTTACTCATAAAGTGTATTGGCATTTATGGCAATGTCTATGTCCACAAGCGTTCGAAGTAGCAATTGTAAAGTCAATATTTATATGATGTATTTTAGTCCACATTACAATCTTAAGGTGTTATATCTTTGTAGTTAGCCTGTTCTTATCATACTGCCATTTAGGTTCAAATGCGTGTTCTATGTATATTAATATAACTTTAGGCCGGTGTAATGGACATGTTATAAATAGTTTTAACAATTTTCATACGCGCATGCCTAAGCGTTCCATAATGAGAAATTATTCACATGAAATAAAAAAAATATTTAGTCACATATATTAAAGGATTTGGTAATAAAAGTGAAAAGCTTCACTTGGCTTGAAATTTTTATAAGAAAATTTTCTGTTTGACATTAGTTTCACAATTTAAAAAAGTCAGTGTCAGTATTAAATACATAGTTACCTAAATCTTATTACAACAAGGGCTTAGTTGTAGAGATTGTACAGAGATGACTCATTTAGTTACAATTCCTAAGAAAATTATGAGATTAAATTGGCAAATATTTCAAAAGTGACTTAAATCTAATTGTTTAAAAACTTTTAAGTTAAATATAATTTTAAAATGTATAATTTTATGAATGTATCGTATGAATTCACCCACGGCCTTCACCTAAACTTATGAGTATAAAAAATAATATCTATTTTATCAAATCTACAGAGCACCCGTACAACACAAATTTATTTTTTTAACAATGTTTAGTTAATCGCCATATCTACAGTCTACAAATCACTATCACTACATACATAGTATAAAACAAAGTCGCTTTCCGCTGTCTGTCCCTATGTATGCTTAGATCTTTAAAAGTACGCAACGGATTTTGATGTGGTTTATAATAGATACGAGTGATTCATGAGGAATGTTTATATGTAATTTACTGCGTGCGAAGCTACGGGAAAGAGCTAGTAATATATAACGTTACGGCAATGACAATGATTTCATGACAAAAATAAATATATGGTCAATAAAGATGGGTAAATGGTTTTGTCCTTTTATGTTACTTTTACATGTACCTAAGTAACATTTGGATACTCCCCAATCACAAGCAAATACTCCCAAATACGTATGTAAATAAATTCGCGTGTATTCGCTACTCGCCACGATGATCTTCCGTTCTCGGGGTGTAAGTTTTTTTGCGAATCAATAATTTATTTACCTATTTGAATAAAACAATTCGCTTTATAAATACAATAATAATAATCAAAGAGTTATGTGTCTGTTCACAAAATTTACAAACTAGTAATTGTTCGGCGAATTACTCGGCGCATTTTTTGTGTTTCTAAAATGCATAATGAACAACCGAGAGAAACAGACAAGCAGAAATGCCACAATCTTGAATTTCTCTATTAAATGAAGTTATAGTTAGAACTACCAATTAATATACTACAAATATGGGCGTAACACTTAATACAGCCATGACAAAGCCGTTGATCTCATTATAATTAGGCGTAACGAGCTCACTGTGACAGGTGAAATGTACTCTCACCGGAATACCTTGAGTGCTTTTAAACGTTCCGTAATAAAATTTATTTCTCTTAACGTTATCAATCAATAGTAATATTATAAACTTGAGATTGTTAGTTTGTTTGAACGCGTTAATATTTGAAAGTATCCTATCTTGATTTGATGTATCTTTTTTAATACGTTGTTTATACAGGAGGGTTTTGGGTGATATGTTTTAAAAATCGGTTAAGAAGGTTCTGGGAAATCATTTATGGATCGATAATGAGATATCGGAGATCCATCTTTTGTAGTATGCGCTGTTATATGCCGGGGGTCAATGGTTATTTTGATTATTTACGTGAGGATTGTGTGATGAGTGGGAAAGAGGGAAAGTGGGAATAATGCTATGGAAACGGTTTTCTTATCGACTTATTTATACATGAGACAACTCAAAGAGTAGCATCGCATATGTGATCGGCTTATGATCAAATTCGACAAGAATGCAGTCCAAATTTAAAAAAAAAGCTCGAGTGAAACCGCGCGGTATAGCTAGTCATTTCTGATACTCCAAAGATCGTTCCTACACATGATTAAATGGTCGACCTTAATTGCACAACGTGTCTGTCAATCTCAATATTTAATGGGATGACTGAAGTTGGTTCAAAGAAATGCAAGCCGCTTTTTAACAAATACGTGAATCGTTTTGAGGTTATGAAAAATAAATTAATTGACAGTTAAAATGAGATGATCGGTCAATATTGCGATAGTATCTTAAAACTTTCAACACATGTTATGGTCACACACACATATAAGTAGGTATAAAAGCAGTCGAACCCAGAACAGTTCTAAATTATATTTTGGTGTACAGAAAAATGTTAGTGCTCTTATGTTCTTTATATTCGCATTTTCATAAAGTTAATTAACCTACTATTACCGTACTTATACATATTATGGAACCAAATTTGTAATAAAACTTAATAAATTCATAAAACATAAAGTTTAGTAGAATACAATTTTAGGGCTCAATACAGCTCATTTAAGACAATAATTCTAGACATATGTATGTATATATTTTCGCAAAATTTATTAGCTCAGCTTATTGATAATAAAAATTTGCCCGTCCTTATGTTGTGTGGTTTCGACGGATTTGCTACAAAATTAAACATTTTGGTTATATCTCAGACAAATAAAGTAGGGATCTATCATTCGTAACAAAAAAATGAAGCCATTTTTAAATGGTATAATTATAAAAGTGATTATGTGAGCGTAAATAAACTAAAGGTAGGTACTGAGAAGAAACTAGGTACGCTAGTTTTGTGTAAGTGTGTGCGTATAAATACATGAAAGTAGCGTAGTTTTTTGGCTTCACTCAAATACAAGGCGATGAGTAATCTACCTATTTTATTTATCTGAGGGTTGTATTAAATCATTGAGCTTGTCATACAATATTATTTTCTTATTATTTGAAAATACGTAGAGCTATGATGTAATAACACGTATTGACGAATATTTTTTCTCAATTGTACGATCTAATTGATAATTGTTACATCTTTTTCTAGATTAATAGTTACAAAAATATAACTAGGTTACAGCCAATAGAGTCACTACCCCATGAAGAAAGAGACAATAGGAAGTGGCACGTGGGCGGATTAAGGCGACTACCAGTATGATCAGCTTAGTACCTATACTACTTAATGTCAGTTATTGAGACACGTAATTTTTTATCGTGGGTATTAAATTTTTGTACAACTTCGTAAATGTGCCTCGTTCATTGTCGAAAACAGACAACCAATAAAAATGCAGGTTTTTAGTGGTAAGAATACGATTAGGTTGTGATTTCTATGTGATTGTTTGGCTACACTGGTTCCGATAGGCTTCTGTGCCACTTCCTGTTGTCTTTTTCTTTCATGCACCATCCCAACTTAAACATCTTTAATGATACTTGCCAGCAAGTACAAATTAGTTTTTATCTTAATATGATACTAACTTAAGATAAAATTATTTTGACTTCTTAACATAAATATTGATAATAAATATTTTTATTTTCATGTTATCTACCGAGTATGCACAATTGACATTAGTAGTTCTTACAATAATATATTTTTCGAAATACCGTTTGATGTAAAATATTTTTATAAGTTACTTTTCTTTGTGTTTAATGTATTTAACACTTGTAAACTTAAGCGGTACATGAGATTCAATTACATTAACTAAGATTTATTTTTATATAATAATAATACTGCTATTTTAGACATGCACTAAATACAATTAATATCAACAGTATCGTACGTTTTTTTTAGAACTGGCTTATTTTTAACCTCGTTTTAAATATAAAAAATGCTTTTGTTAAAATTCATATTATTAGTACTTATTACTAATAATATGACTCTCAAAATCATTATCGTTTATTGATTTCTTGGATATTTTGTCATCAAGAAATAAATTTTAGTTTTCGTCAACAACTAAATAGGCCAATTCTAAAAAACGTAGTTTACATGTTGGATATATCTTCAAAATGTGACAATGTACTTAAGAAATCAAGTCTGCTTAATTGTAACGAGCTTATAATAGCTATACATACATATGTATGTCGGCATATTATTTTGGGTATTTATAATTTATATTTGTAAAATAAAATGGTTGTTAGAATGTACTTCAGACAGACGTGTTGAATACACTTATATTTGATGTATACTTTGTAGTATTGGTGGCTTTTCATGTCCCACTGCTGGGCACGAACTCTACAGTACACATATTATAAACGATAATTATAATCGCAGTAGATTGTATGTTATCAATTGAGAAATGTCTGCATAATTGCATATCAATGTTGCTAGATAGAAATAAATTAATCGCGTATTAATTACTTATTTCTCTTTAATTTTCGCACACTTGCCTTAATTATATGCATCAGTAAACATCGTAATATCACATAGACAGAACACCCCAAAAGATTTTTTTACTATCGAAGTGACATTGATTTCAAAATGGCTCCTAGAAAAACGCTAGTCGCTGCATCATATCAGCGATGTTCATATACTTAATACTGAATTGTTATGAATATCTCAATAAAATCTCCATCATAAACATTGTCCTTTTATATTTTATGTAACATTACGCGTATTACGCGTAGTGCCTAAATATTCTATTCCGAACTTGACTAAATAATTATTATTTGAGTGTACGCAACCATATATAGGTCAAACCACAAGGGTATTTATGATGTCACACAAAATTATTTCTGCCTGATGTGTAATAATTTAATATTAAAACGTTATTGTATTGTTATGCGAGATTCCACATATTAGGTAATTGGTTTGAAAATTCATAAACATTGTAGCGTTATTGTTAAAATCGTTCTATTTGCTTATGCTTTAGGTGTTTTCTGTTAGCTATATATAATTTAAAGGTACACACATATTAGAGCATTTACTTGTAATGTTACATTTTATCGAAATATGCAATGAAAACTTTAAAAATGCTTTCATGTGCTACTACTACTATGGAGCTTGAAGCTGCAGAATAAAATTATTATTTACATAACGATTAAAGTTGCATCATAATTTACGGCATTTTGTTGCAGCAGTATATATTTTTGAATATTCGGAGCAATTAATCGCGATAGTGGTTTAAAGAGTACTACCTACTTATCGCTACCACCGTTACGCAAGGTGTTATTGCAATGGAGAAAAATAATAAAACGAGTTCATATAGCAGTCATTTTAAATAACAAACGATTGACGTTGTGGTTGATGTAATTCTTAGGCGAGTGAGTATTCACTTGTAACATTCCTTCTCGTTTTCCACTTGATCTACCCTGCTCAACTCATCGTGTAGCACTTTTGCACACACACTTGTGTTTGTTTAATGAAATGACACAAAGTATCTGACTCTTGGTAAAATCAAGTTGTAATGACACGCTACATGGAGTGTCATGTTACAGTCACCGAACACGTAACTTACATGTTCGATTGGTTCGCAAATGTTACAAATAAAGGCTCTAATGTGTTTCAACCTTAACATTAATATTTTTATCATATGACTACAAAGGTTTGGTGATATAGATAAGGCATAGTAAGTAGGTACCTAATAATTACGTTTATTTGATCTTATCCCGAACGCTTTTGTAAATAATATTGTAACAAGTTATGTAATGGTTAACTGGCTGATTATGCTTATAGTGCGTGTTGACTTTTTAAAACTATTTCTATAGAATTATTTCCATGGAAATTAAACACTGGTTCACTCCTACAGGAATAGAGCTGCTACAGCTGTTTAATATATATATTTTTCTTTTTTTTAATTTTTTAGAACACCGTTATTAAAATGGAGGTATAATTCGAATGGTTAACATCTGGACCTCAATGTAGGTAAGTCCGACACCACAGCCGTTGTATTACTTGTTATATTATTACTCACGTTATCAATGGTATTTCTACAGTTCTGCTGCTTATCTCAGTTTCGATGGTAACGATAAGCAAGCTGATAATTTTGTAATCACGTCGAATGAATGAAAGGCGTGTGCCTTCAGTAAAAATAGGTATTTGTGAAGTAATAAAGGTACCTAGTTACTTAAAGTTAGACGAGACATTTTTTAATGTTGTTATTTGGATTCGCTCCTATTTATAGTTATAACTTTATAACCATTGTAAATTATTGTCTAAATGTTCATTAAAATTGTGTAAGCTCGCCATGCTATGCATTTTGGGGTTTTAAACAGTGTTTAATGTTAGTACAAATCATTTTAGTTGTCACAAATGTTGTGTTTTACCGTAATAGATTTATTTAGTTGGAGTGATTTGTTTTATTTTTAGCGGTTCCTTTTTTATGTAACGAGATTAATTAGTGACATGTTGACAGGTGTTTGGTACAAGCAAAATAAATAATTACGCGATAAGTAAGCGATGCGTATAGGCTAATGTTTATCTTGGGCGAGCGTTGAAGTCGTACGCAAGACCGTACGCTGTGTTATCGGGAAAGCGCGGGAAAAGCGCGGCGCCGGCTATCAGAGCGCTCGCGGGTCAGTAGGCTCGCGCCCGCCGACAGACATGGACGGGTCGCGTGCGCTCGGTCTCGCACTCGCCGCACTCGCGCTCGCGGTCGCGCGCGCCCACATGACACCCTCCCACGATAACATACTTCGAATACAGCTCTGGGACGCCGAGGGCCTCAGCAAGTATCCCGTCACCCCGGCTCCCGCCCCCACCAGGCATAAGCTGAAAGTCAATCTCGGCACCCTCTACGACGCTATGATGGGAGACGAGAACGAGCATGGGGTTAACAGGTTCGCGAGGCATAAAGTGAGGCACAAGAGACGTAGGCCCAGGCAGAGCGGGACGGACCTGCCCTGGAGATTTCATGCCGATAACAGCCTGCTGAACGTGGCGGTCTACGACGACGATGTGCCCTGGGACGTTATCGAAGGGGGAGACTCTAGGGTAGTGAATGCAAGTGCAGTGAGTGATTCGAGTGCCATTTCCTCAGGGAATGTGGAGCGGGACGTGTCGCCACCGATGACGCTGCGCCAGGATGAAGAGGTAAAGAGTTAGGGACTAACAACAATGAAATAAATAGGGCTATTTAAATATTATCATCGCTAGGGGTGGTTAATATCCATTTACCGAACGCGCCTGTCGGTGAATCCGTGAGGATTTCCCATTCAGCGGTCCCTTTCAACGAACATCCTGAGCGATGCGTTGATAAAAGTGAATACTCGTCGTTGTTTTTAAAATGTTTTTCGCGCTGAATGAAGATACTATCACGCTCGGACATCGCAGGAGTGAGTAAAATGTTTTAACGGGAGATCGACTCTCGTATTGCCTTATCAGTAGATAGATTTGTGATAACGATGTACGAAGCCTACTTATGTTTGGGTCGCCGGCACGATTCCCCACTGATATTCTAACGCAATCGAGGCTTATCTCGACCGTATTATTTACGCGTATCTATAATAATATTTCACGAAAGTGTATGATATAGATTTATGAATTTTCCTTGTTCTTATCTGTTACAAAAATATCTTGATATAAAAATATCGTTAAAATCCACGTGCTAATTACTGGTACACTTCCGTCAGAACATAAATCCAATAAGATAAATTGGTATCAACTTTGTCAACTTATTTTTGTTTGGCGAGAACATTGTACAAATTGATTAAAGTAAGGTATACCGAAATAAAATATTGTATATTCTGAAGGGCAGTGTTTAATCTTCAGTTGTGTGAGATAAAAAAGGGATTTTACAGCTTCTCATCACTCACCGTGCCTTCGGAGTGGACTAGATTGATAGGGGCACAAATTGATGCTGAGCGATGAACCTCTTGGGATGAACTAGAGGATAAAAATTAAACAGTGCAAATTGGGGCAAATGAGGAAAAAATATTAATTTCGTTACAGTAAACAAGTAGCCTTTTTCTAAGCACCAATGATCTTTGCGAAACAGTATTTAATGTTTTATTTTTTTATTATTATATTTAAGTCTTGAGACGACAGAATCTGTTAGAAATGGTATGTTTTTCATTATTCCCTTACGATAAAAGTTTATAAATTCTAAAGTCTAAGCAACTTAGTAAGTTTAATTAAATTAAGCAGAAGTTGAAATTAAATTAAATGCAATTATAATAAATTGAAGAACTTAAGTCTTTAAGTCGCTCATAACTTCAGCACTGCTTCTTAAAGTTACGCCAATTACTCTAGTTTACGTTGTATCTTCACTTTTGTGGTCTAGAATGAGTTTATTTAGCTAGTCTGTTTTATTACTCCTTGTGAAAATTATTTAAAAGAGGGCATCTTGTATTACGAAAAGCGTATCTACTGTAGCAATCTCTCGTAGGTACTCTTAGATAAATATTTTTTATCTGAGCTTGTACTATTAATTAATCTTTTGTTACTTTGTCAATTGTCAGGTGTCTAATTAGTAACATAATTATATTTGTCATAACTATTTATACATTGACTTGTTATTAATTTTAACGAGGTACTTAAGTAAAACGTGTTTTTTATTATACTAAGCAGGTACATCATACATGCTTATTACCTTAGTAAGATTCAATCCTATAAATTACGTGAATTGAAACCATTTAACAGGCGGGCAAAATGTCGGTAGCTATGCAGCTCTCTATTTCTTTGAAGTTATGCTTCTTTAGGTGTGTTACGAGTGAAGTTGCATTAAGTAACCGTAACCTATTAATTTAGTACTTTATAATACACCTTTTCTAATAAAGTTCCTTATTGCACGTGCTATAGCGTTACTTGACGAAGTAGAGTTAGGTAGTTATTTATAGTAAAACTAGCTGCGCCCGTGACTCCGATCGCGTGGAGTTTTTTACAGTAATCATTATATATATTTCAGTCAGTATACAGTATGAACTTAAAGCTTCCTCAAGAATTGTCCGTTCAGCAGATTTTGAGAAACTTCATCATATACCTACAGACAGACACCTTATGGGGACTTCGTTTTATCACATATAGATAGTCTTGTCAGTCTGATCAGATAGACATATTTGCTGCAGTCTTCATGTCATTACTGTACTCATTACTGCGAGGCACGGGTCTCCTCTCATAGTGAGAGGGGTTGAGGTCAGAGACCACCGCGTTGGCCAAGTGCGAATTGGTAGACTTTAACACTCGTTTGAGTGTCTCACGATGTGCTCGTTAAATTATTATATTTTTATTGTACTTATACATTAATACTAACATAGTACTAACATCGTCAAAAGTGAAGTGTTAGGCTACTCGTATGTACGGAGTAGAACAAAAGATAACTTGTCAAGTATTTTTACTGATAGAAAGACACGACACTGCATTGAAGTGTTCATGTGTAAAAAAATTTTTTTTCTTGACTTCTTAAAACCCATTAGTCTCTTATAGAGAGTAATAGATTAGTGAATTTTAAAGAGTAACTACTATAATTAAATTAGAAATGTTCAGAAGTTTAAATTGTGAATTTGTATTTCTGTATGACTGAATTGTAGTACACGGAGTTAACTAAGCTACTTGAAAGTTTTAAACAAATCTCATAGAACTACATATAATATTTTTTATTGCGCGCTAATTGTTAAGCCACATACGCGTCTCTACAATTTTGTTTGACACGAGGTATTTCACCTTAGATGGGTGTATAAAATATCATATTTATTTGGTATTATATAGGTACTTACTATTCAAATAGGTAATAGGTGCTATTTCAAATAAGTAGGTATATGTAAAATACCTAAGTCTTTAATCTAGATATTTTTAAAAGTTTATTTAAGATTTTTTTTAATCTTGAAATTATGTTGTCAGTCCATGATAATAGTTATAGATAATTAGTTATTTTCTCTTTGATTCTCATGATTAGTACCTATCATATAAAAATATGCGTTGGCTATGTATCAGCCTACATATTATGGTGCTAGGCCAGACACATTGTATGTAGTTAGAGCACAGAAGGTGCTTATAATAAGTTATTGAGATGATATTGGTGC